>APFE030470256.1:74130-113694 GCA_000404065.3 Pinus taeda | reverse complement strand
AAAGTCCGCTAACCGAGCAAGAATTTTGTCGAGCGGTGGGCCATAATCCATCGGCACCGACTATCCATCGCAAATCATAATCGACAGAGTTACGCGGGCATATGTACTATAAACCTAGAGATGATATGCGATTTCGATTCGGTGGACCCAACAGGACATTAAACTGGAACTTATGACATCTCGCATCTCAGATCTTATTCACATTTTGAAATCAGCGGATAACATGGGGTGTTTTTATATGTAAGACTTGCAGTGTTGCGATATTGCATCACAACCCGAGTATGTTGGGGGCCGATTATTTAACATGACCCTTTGTTTATTTGATACTTTCCAGGGTCCAATTTATACAATGCCTTCCCTGTTGCGAAGTACGATTGCGATTTACCGCATCACAACGCTGCCCTTGCTTGGAGCCGATTCTTTAACATGAACCTCTAGCGACATATGATTTACGATATGTGGGGGCCAATGGTGGCTTTCCACTTGGTGCCTCCTCATTCGCTAAAAGACCTTGCCACATCATCTAATCATGCCATGTAAGAAAGTCAAATATGAACTTTGACTTGCTCTAACTTCTGCATACGAGCTCAGATTAGAGTGGTGTTCGCACCATTGGAATCAGAGTGACGGGCTATTTGATATGAAGCTAAGTTTAAAAAAAAATTGACACTTTTATTTTTGAGCACCTGATCAAGTTTATTGCCTTGGGGTGCACCATTATTGTTCATGAAGAAGAAGGATGATACGATTAGGTTGTGCATGATCACAAGAAATTAAATAAGGTGACGATCAAGAATAGGTACCCATTGTCGAGGATTGATGACTTTTTTTATCAGTTCAAGGGAGAAACAATGTTCTTAAAGATTGATCTGTGATCAGGATATCATCAGGTACGAATCAAGGAAGAGGACATCTACAAGACTACTTTCAAGACTAGGTAAGGGGATTATGAGTTTTTTGTAGTTCCATTTGGTTTGAGAAATGCTCCAATTACTTTTATGTGCTTGATGAATAGCTTGTTGTGTGCTTATCTAGACAAGTTTGTTATTGTATTCATTGATGACCTCTTGATATATTCTAAGAATGAGGAAGAGAATTCCAAGCATTTAGCAATAGTGTTGAGATTGCTAAGAGAGCATGAGTTGTATGCCAAGCTTAGAAAGTGTAGTTTCTTTCAAACATAGGTGCATTACTTGGGACAGGTTATTTCCAAAGAAGGCATAGCAGTAGATCCATATAAGATAAGAGTTATCATGGAGTGGGTATCTCCTAAGAATGTGGATGAAGTTAGATCGTTCATGGGATTAGTAGGTTACTACATCATCAAGAACTTCTCATGCATTGCATATCTCATTACATCTTTACATAAGAAAGGGAATAAATTTGAATGGATAGAGGAATGTGTAGCATGTTTTGAGAAGCTGAAGAAATTGTTGACAAATGCTCCAATTCTTAATATTGTAGATCGAGATAAAGAGTTTGTTATGTGAACAAATGTTTGCAAGAGAGGAATTGGTGGAGTCTTGGTGTAGGAGGGACATGTGGTATTCTATGAGTTTAGGAAACTGAATGAGCACAAGTAGAAATATGTGACTCATGATCTTGAATTGGAAGATATTATCCATGCATTGAAGATGTGGAGACACTATCTTCTTAGCAGAAGTTTTGTATTGAGTGATCATAGTGGATTGAGATATATATTTTCCCAACAAAATCTGAATGTCAGGCAAGCTAGATGGTTGGCCACCATCTTAGAGTTAGAATTTGAGATCATATACATGAAGGGTAAGGAAATAAGGGTTGTTGATGCTCGTAGCAAGAGAGTGCAGATGAACCATGTTGTAGCAGTGAGCTCATATGGGGCATATTTACAAGATCATATCTTATAGGAAGGATAACATGATGACATGTACAGGGAGCTTAGGCACAGGTTATAAAAACAACATACAAGTGATCAGGATGTGGACTATCATCTAATGGAATATGGATTGGTGAGATTCAGGGACAGGATCTATGTGCTGAATGACAATGGGCTGAAGAATCTTATTTTGGGGGAGTTTCATATCAATCCATATTTAGGTCACTTAGGATATCAAAAGACATTAACAACAGTGAATATGTTCTACTACTAGTCAAATCTGAAGAAGGAAGTGGTAGAGTTTGTCGATATATGTTTAGACTACCAGTAGGTGAAAGTGGAATGTAAGCATCCAAGTCGATTACTTCAACCTATTCTCATTCCAAAAAGGAAATAGATGTCATTTCCATGGACTTCATTACAGGTCTTCCAGGGACATCGAGGAAACATGATTCTATCATGGTTTTGGTAGACAGGTTGAGAAAGGTAGCTCAATTCATTCCAATGAAGACTGCTTATTCATCTAGTGATGTGGCATAGCTCTCCATCACAGAGATTATGAGGTTGCATGGTGTTTCGAAGAAGATTATGTCAAACAGGGATGCTAAGTTCACTTCCAAGTTTTGGAAGGAGTTGTTTGTAGGTTTGGGGACAGAGTTTGCCTTCAATACAACGCTATCATCCGTAGAAATATGGACAAAGAAAGAGGGTTAATAAGATTCTGGAGGATATGCTAAGGATATACGTGATGCATCAACAAAGGAGATGGGAGGAGTAACTTCAATTGGTTGAGTTTTCCTATAACAATGGTTATGAGGAGACACTGAGGATGATTCTACTTGAAGCAATGTATGGGTAGAGTTGTAATACTCCCATAAGTTGGAGTGATCTAGTGAACTGGGTACTTATTTGACCAGACTTATTGGCAGACGTGGAACAATAAATGAAAGTTGTAAAGAAGAATCTAAGGGAAACACAAGACATGTAGAAGATTTATGCAAACCAACATAGGGAAGTTAAGGAGTTTTAGGTTGGGGATGTGTATTTGTGCAACAAGCCTAAGAAGAGATCCTTGAAGATTGGAACATGTGCCAAGTTGGCACCACAATATTGTGGGCCTTTCAAGATCCTTGAGAGGATTGGACCATTAGCCTACAGACTTGCACTACCTCCGATAGTGAAAGTCCATGATGTTTTCGATGTTTCATTTCTTTAAAAGATATGTAAAGGATGTTGATCATGTTATTGATTGTTTGTATTGCAGGTGGAACTAGAAGAATAATTCCAGTTAGAACCTCAGTGCATATTGCAGTGGAAACAACTCATGCTCCATAACTAAGCAATCGAACAAGTTAAAGTGCAGTGGAAGCACTTTGGGCCCAATGAAGCCACGTGGGAGATGGATGATTAGATGTGGGCTATGTATTCTTCATTGTTTGTTGGTTGAGGCAAAGCAATTTTGGTATATGTACATATTCATGTATGGTTTTTATTGTAAATACTACAATGATTTGTGTTATAAATATCCAACAAGTGGTATGGTTGTCATGATGTCATGTTTGCCATGATGGTTTTTCTTTTGAGAAAGTAGTTCATTGTAAATAATGCAACAAGTTGCATTATAAAGCTCCATGGGTAGTATGTTTTGGCTTTCAATAGTTTTGCTAGTTGTAGGCGATATAGAACACTGAGGACGATGTTCCCCTAAGGGGGAGGGGTCCATAACAACTCCGGGTCAAAAGTTCATGTAATAAAAGATAATAAAGGAAAATAAGACCAAGGTCAAGGAACACTTATACCAAGTTGAATGTTGGGCAAAATAGTGGGCATCACTTGTTGTGTTTATGTGATGCAGGAGCATCTAGACCCAGCCAGCAATGTGATGAAATGGTCACATGTTGTGGCTAAAATAGAGTGAAATTCATTAACTGTCGGTCAAAAATAGATTTACTTAGGAGATTGGATTCCTCAAATAATCTGTTATTGTAATAAATAAGAGATTATCTTATTTAAATGTAGAGATAATAGTTGTTAGTCTAGGTGCGCTTGAAAGCAACGAAATAGAAGATTTCTGTTTGATTTTTAATGATAGGAGAATACATTATCTACTGTTAGAGGAATTAGTGGATAAAATATAGTGCAAATTGTAATAATAAGGAGACTCTTCGTAGAGATTTGGGGGGAGGAGCAAAGCTCAGATTTGAGAGGTTTTCTGATTAGATGCCTTCGAGCAATTTGTAGATGGCCTAAATGTTGAATATTCGGTAAAGACCAGCGCTGTAAGTATTTGCATTTGTTAATGAAAAAAAAAACAGTGTGGTTTCAGAATTGTGTGGTTACATTTATGGAGTGGTTTTCTATCACTGAGTTTTAAATTGAGAGTATTGGGTTTATAATATTTGGTGTTGAGAAATCACTGTTTATGAGTTAAATGCAAAATTGTTGAAGACAAAATACTTGAATCGAGCGCTGAATCTTGGTGTGAATGAGTGTTGGATTTATATGTAATTGAATCTATGATTTTGATGGATCGTCAGGAAACAGTAAGGCTGAAAACTGTTTGATGTGTGGAACTGTACATACCTCAAATTGGACAAGGTTCGATTCAGAAATATTTCGGTGAGTAGTAGAGCATTAATTTCTGCAATAGTTGTAGCATTGGTGTGACAATTTGGGCACGGAATAATGTTGAAATCAAATGATACAAAATCGTGTTAAATTCCCACTTGAATGGTTTTAAATGTATGTAAAAAGCTCTGTCTGGAATCAATAGCTGACAAAGGTCGATGAGCAAGTGAGTGAGTGGTAAGATGGATGATATAAGGTTGCGTTGAGTTTTGTTTTGCAGGGGTGGATACAAGCAATTAAAATCTGAGTAATTATGGTGCATTGGTGCGTTGTTAAATCAGTTGTTTATGATTAAAATCGTGGAGCCAATCCACAACATTAGGAAAGGCGTGGTTCCAAAGGTCGATTGTCATCGTGTTATTAAAACAAACGTAGAACAGAAGGGTCGATAGGAGAAATCCTTGAATTTGACGGAATGATAAATGAAATGCAATTGGTTTGAGAAGCAACACTGTAAATAGAACTATGAAATTGGGTTAACACGGAGGTCTGCGCTCTTTCAGTGAAACGGAAGGTATGTAAATTGTCTGAGCAGATTGTGGAACTTTGATTTTCTTTTAATCAAAATAAAATATGGTTGAAACGTTAACTGTGTGCCCCGGTACCTGTGTTATTTTAAGCCTGAGTTATGTAGGCCGAATGGAGAATGGGAAACACTCTGGCCTTGTTAACACAATCCACTATTGTCAAGTCGATAGATGTGAATGAATTGATATCGACTTTAATCAAATTCTGTGTACATATGGAATGAGCAGACCGAAAGTTGAAATGAAAGGCTTCAAAACTTATGAATTTGCATGCTGATGAATATTGCATTTGAGCAGTTGTGAGATTAAAATGGTAGCAGGGTCGCACCTTTTCATTGAGTTATGGATTGGGTTTAATTCCAAGCATGGTTTTTATAAATCATGAGATTACAACATCATGGAACAAGCTTCCGCATGATTGAATTTGCGAGTGAATGGATTTTGTTGACATGATGAAACAGGAAATGCATTTTTTGTATGCATAACAGAGTAGAGATTCTGGGTTTGGCGGGGTAACCTGCGTCAATTTTTGGTATCAGAGCTTGGCTCTGTTGAGATTGAAGAATATTTATTTTCTGAATGAAAACAGAAGGTTTTTTTGAATGGCTTTGGGAGAGGATTCAAGTTTTTTTAATTTAGTTAATTGCATGTGGTGAGTGAATGGTCGATTGTGAAACTGATGAAGATGACTGCTGATAGTCATTTCAGAGGTTCTGGAAAAGACCTCAATAGAGGAAGGAAGAGGGAAAATGCCAAGGTAAGTGGCATATGTGAGCAGTTGACGGATGAAGAGTACGAGCGGGAGAAAGTTGAAATAACAATTCACCTTGAATTGTTAATGGAGTTGTTGCAGGAAAATGTGAAAAATTGGACACATGGTTGGACCATGAGAAAGAGGATGAAGTGGCAGAAGCTACATGCAAAGAGGAAAACGTTGATAAACATACAGTTGGCAGAAGATCTAAGGAAGCTCGAGTAGATGTTGAGTTGTGGAGAACTCAGAGAGTCTGAGTTAAAAATGGATGTTTCCATTTGTGGCCCAGAACAGGGTGAAAGTCTAGGTAAAGAGATCCAAGAGGAGGATCTCATGAACTATTTGGATAGTACAGAAGCATCTGAATATGTGTTGGCGAGAAAAGCAAATGAGGCTATGTAGTCTTGCAATTTTTCTCACAGTTTATGTATGTTTGCAGAATTTGCAAAAGATGGTGAGCAGTCTGATGGAACCGTCACAAAGGAGAATGAAACGTTTGAGGTAAAGTCTGGTAGAAAATTCCTTTCAGAGAAGGAAGGTAACGATTTATCACAACAAGAAGAAATCATAAATGAAGTCTTGTTGGGAGTAAGACAACAATTCAAAACTATTATGGAACAGGAGGAAAGTGGAAACGCCGAAGAAAAATTCCAAGGTAAACAAATGTATTTGTTTAATGAAATTGCTGATGAAAGTTTTCGATGTAATGATGCTGAAACCAAGATAACTCAGGAAGATTACCAGAGTAAAAGTAGTGATGAAGTGCTAAAAAGATTTTAGAGGGAAATCGAGTTTTTGGAACGGTGGCTAAAGGAACCTGATGGAGGAGGAAAACCTGTTGAATCTGATCCAGGAGAAATTACTGTTACTGTGCATGATAGAAATGAAATATTTTTAACATTTATGGAGTTGAATGAATGTTATAAATTTTCAAATAATGATGTAACTGTAGGCACAGAAACCGACATTGACAGATATGATGTCGAAATCAGAGGAATCGAGCAGAAGTTATTTGGCAGTGAAATGGAAGATCAAAATCCACAAGGAAGTTGGGTCTATAGGGACATTAAGGAAACCGTGAATCAGCAGGATGAAGGCGAAAGCGGCCAACAATTCGAAACAAGATCTATTGAAGTCCAGAAAGTCAATGATGGGAGATTGATGCCTGAAGCATCAAAAGAGACCGAAAGGTCCTCTTTTTTTAAAACTAACAATTTATTGGTGAATGCAGGAATTGTCGCCGGTGCTGAGAAACATTTGACTCAGTTGAGCAGTCAAATGAAAGGAAAAGAAGTTATCTGTTCCAGAAGACAAGTATGGGATCCAGGAGGACACAAAACAGAATTGCATGATCAGGAGATCAGGGTTAATTTAAACTTTGGGAGTCTGATGCAGGAGCATCTAGACCCAACCAGCAATGTGATGAAATGGTCACATGTTGTGGCTAAAATAGAGTGAAATTCATTAACTGTCGGTCAAAAATAGATTTACTCAGGAGGTTGGATTCCTCAAATAGTCTGTTATTGTAATAAATAAGAGATTATCTTATTTAAATGTAGAGATAATAGTTGTTAGTCTAGGTGTGCTTGAAAGCAACGAAATAGAAGATTTTTGTTTGATTTTTAATGATAGGAGAATACATTATCTATTGTTAGAGGCATTAGTGGATAAAATATAGTGAAAATTGTAATAAGAAGGAGACTCTTCGTAGAGATTTGGGGGGAGGAGAGAAAGCTCAGATTTGAGAGGTTTTCTGATTGGATGCCTTCGGGCAATTCGTAGATGGCCTAAATGTTGAATATTCGGCAAAGACCAGCGCTGTAAGTATTTGCATTTGTTAATGAAAAAAAAAATAGTGTGGTTTCAGAATTGTGTGGTTACATTTATGGAGTGGTTTTCTGTCACTGAGTTTTAAATTGAGAGTACTGGGTTTATAATATTTGGTGTTGTGAAATCACTGTTTATGAGTTAAATGCAAAACTGTTGAAGACAAAATACTTGAATCGAGCATTGAATCTTGGTGTGAATGAGTGTTGGATTTATATGTAATTGAATCTATGATTTTGATGGATCGTTAGGGAAACAGTAAGGCTGAAAACTGTTTGATGTGTGGAACTGTACATACCTCAAATTGGACAAGGTTCGATTCAGAAATATTTCGGTGAGCAGTAGAGTATTAATTTCTGCAATAGCTGTAGCATTGGTGTGACAATTTGGGCACGGAATAATGTTGAAATCAAATGATACAAAATCGTGTTAAATTCCCACTTAAATGTTTTTAAATGTATGTAAAAAGCGCTGTCTGGAATCAATAGCTGACAGAGGTCGATGAGCAAGTGAGTGAGTGGTAAGCTGGATGATATAAGGTTGCGTTGAGTTTTGTTTTGCAGGGGTGGATACAAGCAATTAGAATATGAGTAATTATGGTGCGTTGGTGCGTTGTTAAATCAGTTGTTTATGATTAAAATCGTGGAGCCAATCCACAACATCAGGAAAGGTGTGGTTCCAAAGGTTGATTGTCATCGTGTTATTAAAACAAACGTAGAACAGAAGGGCCGATAGGAGAAATCCTTGAATTTGACGGAATGATAAATGAAATGCAATTGGTTTGAGAAGCAACACTGTAAATAGAACTATGAAATTGGGTTAACACGGAGATCTGCGCTCTTTCAGTGAAACAGAAGGTATGTAAATTGTCTGAGCAGATTGTGGAACTTTGATTTTCTTTTAATCAAAATAAAATATGGTTGAAATGTTAACTGTGTGCCCCGGTACCTGTGTTATTTTAAGCCTGAGTTATGTAGGCCGGATGGAGAATGGGAAACACTCTGGCCTTGTTAACACAATCCACTATTGTCAAGTCGATAGTTGTGAATGAATTGATATCGAATTTAATCAAACTCTGTGTACATATGAAATGAGCAGACCGAAAGTTGAAAGGGAAGGCTTCAAAACTTATGAATTTGCATGCTGATGAATATTGCATTTGAGCAGTTGTGAGATTGAAATGGTAGCAGGGTCGCACCTTTTTATTGAGTTATGGATTGGGTTTAATTCCAAGCATGGTTTTTATAAATCATGAGATTACAACATCATGGAACAAGCTTCCGCATGATTGAATTTGCGAGTGAATGGATTTTGTTGACATGATGAAACAGGAAATGCATTTTTTGTATGCATAACAGAGTAGAGATTCTGGGTTTGGCGGGGTAACTTGCGTCATTATGGTTAAGGGAAATTGGAAAAGGCATTGGTAAGGGATTTGAAAAGGAAAAAATGTATTATTGACATATTTTTTATGAAAATAAAGGAAATTAGGAGAAAAGGGAGGTGAAAGGTCATAGGTTTCTTGTGAGGAGGAAATTAAAGGAAAATGAAGGAAAATGAAGAAATTAGAGGCATCAATAATAAAAACACATCAGAGCATCAGTTTGTATCCATTTGTCAATTCAGTTTTAGAGTTAGTCGTAGAGAGGAGAAGATCACCAAGAGGAGAAGGAAGTCAAGCAAGCAAAGGAAGGACAAGGGAAGCAAAAGAAAGACAAGGAAAGAAAATAAAGGAAAAGGAAATAAAAGGAAAGTAAGGACCAATCAAGGAAAGGTCAAATCAAGCAACTTCAGGAGGAATAATTATAGGTAATAGATTGCATGTATGGTTTCTTAGCTAGTTTTGGCATGCATGGCATATGCATGTGTGTATTTTGGTTTCTTTGTTGGCGGTGGTATCAATTTTTTTGGGCTTTGACAATGATATCAACCTTTCCTTTCCATTTACAAATAGTTATGGTGTGATGGGATTCTTTCTTGATTGAGCTATGGATTTCTAGAAGGTTTTGGATCTAGGTGTGGTGGTCTTAGGAAAATACTAAGGGTTGGGGGTGGGGATGGTTTTCTCTGGGAAGCACTCAACACGTGGGTGGAGACATGAAAATTCCTCAAGGAATGGTGAGGGAATTATGAGGCATCCAAGCTCGATTTGATTTTGTGATATCAGGACCAGTATAGGTGAGATCACAGTATGGTGAGGGTGGAGGCGGTTTAACCTCTAGATTCCCTTGGTTGCTTATGGATGGTTTTATACCATGAGATCCCACATTCATGTTTGGAATATGGCATGGGGGTGATTAGCTAAAAGAAAATTTTGGTTAAGCCCAATCTATGGTTGGGTGGTATGTGGAAGTCCCTGACTTGGTTGCATTTTTCTTATGGTTAATAAGAGCTAAGTTCCTCTTATTTTGATAAGTAAATGTACTTGTTATTATGTGGCTATGATGGTTCTTCTCTCATTGTTATTTATCTTGTTATATGACAATTATAACCATGGTTAATTGACAGACCTAAGTATGGAACTTAACACATTTCTCTTGATGAATGTATGGATAATGAATGAAAGACCTAATTGGTGTTATGCCAGCTATTGTGAGAAGGCATAAACCCTTATTGTTAAATCTCATATAATTTTTCAAATCCTTATGTTTAGATATGCATTCATGACCTGTAGGTTGCATGTTCACCGTGTGTTTGACGAAATACTAATCCTGTTTGGGAGAGGTTAGGTCAATTCCTGGTTTAATTTTTAGTGCATAAGATTTATTTCTATGTCATTTGTCATATTTGGAAGTTTCATTGAGTTATGGGCAGAGGCCTGAGTCCTGACCCTGAAAAAGTGGCTCAGAATTCAGTGCCACTAGCATAGATCTGACTAGAAAAGTCCAAAGTCACATGGAGGCAGCCTTATCAGTGTGACTAGATAGCTACAGTCACTTGCATGCCTGGGCAAGGGGGCGACTGCGACTCTAGGTTAGTGAAAAAGAGTGTTATCTCAGGGATTGGACACCTAGAGGGGTTTGGTTGCTCTTGGAGGTCCTGTAGCACCTGAGGGAAGTTAGTAATGTTTTAAGTTGTCGACTCCATTTCCTTAAGGTCATTTAGAAGGTCGTGTCTCATCATAGTGACCCTCAACTCATGTTTACCCTGAGAAAATTGGTGAAAGTTGGTAAATGTGGGAGGTGGACCTAGAGGGCCATCTTGACATTATAATAATTTTAAACAATCATGTGAAATAATTAGTTTGTAGAATAATACTATAACAATAATTCTTTTTACAAATATTATTAGGATAAAGAAAATATATATAATGATTCAATATAAATAGCAACTTACCACCGTATGATATTTTTTCCTCCCTTCAATGTGCCCATACTTCCTACAATGTCTATAAGCTATTTCAAATGAAATTTTTCATGGACGTTTGCACCTATAATTAATTGCAAGGGCAATAAAATTTCCCATCATTTACCCTTGCAGATTAGTTATCAAACCCCATTTAATGTTATTTGACATTCTTCCCACGTGCAATCACAAAACAATTATATAAAACAAAATATGTTTTTCGCTCGCAAAAAAGGCCTTATAACCTTTCAAAATTATTGCAGTCATAGAAAAGATGCCACAACATCTCTTACATGCAGGATATTTATATATTTATTTATTGTCACAATTTTCATGACATAGGACTAGTTAAAGTCATAGATGACCAATTAAACAAACGATCAAATTAACATTGGGGTGCAAACAACCATAGGTCATCACAACTGCGACAACATATGTGATTCATCACAGTAGCAACCCTAAACTTGGTCTGTCACACATGAAACAAAAAACATATTACCTTTAATTACTATTTTTGTTCCCTCAAGTAACAATTGTTGTTACCTTAAGTAACAAATGTTGTTCCCTCGAGTCACAATTGTTGTTCCCTCAGGTCTCAATTTTTGCAACCTCTAAACTCTCTTTTATACATTTGTGCCTCTTGGGACTTGTTATTTTCTATGATCCTTTAATTTCAAGTGCTATAATTCATCCTGATTTCCTTGATTGTGTGTTATACTTCTACAAGTGCATTAACTCTAGATCTGGGTGACTATTTTAATTATATTTTAGGAAAACATGTGTCTTATGGCAATAGTAACTTCATATATTTTCTTGTGGTTATAATTGAATGAGCGACAATTTCTTTGATTTAAATATCATTCATCATTTTCTTCATTTATTGTTATGATTGGAACTATAATGTGTTCACAAGAACCAAGATGTAAAGGAACACATGCAAGACTGTAACAATAAAGCTCTTAAGGAGTCTTCTTGTTCATTAAAAAAAACACCTATTTTGGGTAACTTAGGTAATAAACCTAGTTGGAAGGTTAAGGGCTTCACATATGGTATTAGAGCCAGTTAAAATTCTAGGACCTAGGGCTTGCATTCTAGCATTTTGAGGCAATTACTTTTTATTTATTTTGGCTAAGAGTTGGAATTTCAAAAATATGTATATATACTTAAAGGAAAAATATTTCCTAAGAATGAGCACTACAGAGAGCATACTTTGGTTTGGTGTTAATGTTGAGAGGTGTCTATTTTTTTCAATATTATCGAGACTTATACAACTACCTATCCATTTCAAACTCATGCTATGTGGGTGGGGCATATTGCATCAAAGATTGCAACTATGGTAAACGACATAATACTCTTGTGTACACCAATGAACTAATGCCCCATTGACTAAATGTTTAATAATTTTAAAGAGCCACTCCATTACTTCATATATTTTTGTTATGTGTGTATATTCCTCAGTGAATTTGTTTAGTGGTTCAATTGTGACCTTTCCACTCATTTTTTTATTTGTCCAATTAATATCTTTTAATAACAACTGGTGAATGAGATATATGCAAAAAAGTCATATTTACTATCTAGCTATATTTTTCATCTTATTAGGTAGGAAGCATAACAATGGTCTTGAGATCATGGAGGATATATGATCTCAAGAGGAAACATATGATAATTACTCCTCTTTAGAGCATAAAGCATAGACGACATTCTCTAAACACATTAGGTCTTCAGGTTTTATGCTAGAAAGATGCAATAAATTCTTGCAAGTTTTTTGCAATGTATTGACAAGCTTAATGCCTAATGGTTTATGTATTAGTATTTTTTAGACTTTCTTTCATAAATAACAAAGTTTTGAAGTGTTAAGGAGAGGGACTTCATGTTGTGAGGATAAGTGTATGCGCCAAATTGATGAGATAGCTACTTTAATAATGACTATCTTTTGGTTGTTCAGATTCCTCTCTATATGAGAATTGAAGCGGCCACTTTGGAGTATCACATTATCAATGTAGTCCTTTGTATGATTTTTCACACATTCAAAAGATAATGGATTTTTCCATATTTGGGGTTTTCTCTACTCTAACTTTGGTGTCCACATTTTGTGTTATTGTTTCATTGTTAGCGAGTTATGCATTAAGTGCAGGGTTCATATTGTCTTTTATTTATGCAATGCGCTTGGTAGTTTACATTTTTTCTAATGCAAAATCATAGCCATGGTTTGTAGGTTATGCCTTTTTCCTTGTCACAATGAAAAATGGGAATTTTCACTGCCACATAAGTTTTCTTAAGGAAATGTGTTTGTTGTTGGCGACACAATTGAATTTGAAATTTTAGACACGGTGGGTATCCATGTATCCTTCTAGATGTGTAATGTCGTTGTCATCCCTTCCTGATCGATTACTACTCGGTTGGAGTACAATGTAGCAAGGGGTGGTTGTGGTTATGTGTTTGATGTAATATAATATATTTATTTCAATTTGTTACTTACACTAATTTAGTGGAGCTTCACTTACATTTATGTAGAGGATCTTTAGGTCTAACACCAAGGTAAAAAAGAAATCTTGCTTCCATTACAAGTTTTGATGTTCATCTTCATGCATTCCTTGAATGCAAACTTTTGCATCTTCATTCATTGATATGTAGGCACTACTTGTAAATGATTAGATATAGAGAAATAACGCGTAATATTATATTATTTTTTTATATTGTAGATATAATCTTTCTTTTCCCTTATGAAATTATGGTGGAAGCTCTTCTCATATTAAATGAAAAATCTAAGGGTTATATGTGACATTGGTCATTGATGTTTATGAAGGATTGATGAAGAAATTGTATCGAAGATATTAGTTCCACTTTAATATTCAAAAAAATATTGGTAAGAGTCAGTAAACATCAACACATTTTTTTTAAAGGAAACGATTATGTATTTCATAAAAAAATTACGGTTTGAAGGAAAGAACCTTGTACATCATATGCCAAAACTTCTTGTACGACAGTCTAAAACTTCTCTGATGGATTAACATTCTTACCCCCTAAGCTATTAAATTCTATCCTAAACTGATTTTCATCGTAGATTCGCTAGAAAAAACCTATGGACACTACATATTTACATGACATGATAACTAATCTAATATTAATAAAGTCTCTAAATTTCTTCCATATTATAGTTGACTGTTTATTCAGTTCTTCAACCTCAAAATGCGGAGGAGTGACTTCTTGTTCTTCTTCAATAGAGGAATTGTCTTCTTCATTTTGCATAATTTCCCTACATCTCCATGCTATACTCATTTTTTGTGAGATGAACCCCACCTGCTTCAAAATCATAGGCCAACACTTTGTTCTCTATATGAAAGTTTAACATTTCATAGGGTAGCTGCAAATGGTTTAGTTTGGCCTCCAAGAGGCCAATTATTTGTGACAAAAGCTTGCTCTGAGTTTGGGACTCCATCAAAATCATCTCTGCATGCCTGGAGATGGACTCACTGAAGAATTCCAAGGCACCTATCACTCATGACATCATATGTCCAAACACATCCTCCGTATAACTATCTTTATTCTCCATCTTCACTAAATTGAAACAAACTAGACTATTAATTTGACAAACGAGGATTTTGTGCCCAAATTCTATACAATTACATAATCATAGGTGTCCATTATATAATGAAGAGGGATCCTAACAAGAATTGAGACCATTGCAACCACCATTAATTCCAACTCGAGTTGCAGGTACGAAACTATACTAAAAGAAATTGAGTTCCATTTTGGAAAGGATGCCATCCTAGGAAAATTTGGAATATCCCATGTGTTCGTGCATGCAACCTGATCTTCTGCCCTAGGATAAAATGCTTCCCACATTAGGAAGCCTTTAAGAATGGAGCTGACATATTCCAATTTGTCTTGGGCCCTTCAAAGCATGATGTTCTATGTCTAGATGTCTACAAAAAGACGATTGCCAAAATTGATAGAAGGTTGCCACCTAATTGCGAGCATTATTGTTGATTTATTAAGATTCCCTTCTAGTTTGATCAATAAGACCAAAACCATTATTCCTAAGTTTTAAGAAGATTATAGTGAGAACATAATTTCAACACATTATTTCTTCATTAAACACATGATGCAAAAAACCATCAATTGTCACAAATTTGAACACAAAAGTAATTTGTCACAAGTCCAAATCCAATCATAGTCTATCCCACTTGTGATGAATGGCATTTTCAGTTGAAATAAATATGCCTTGGAAGTCATAAGTCATAATTATGGCTCACAACGAATTTTTTGTTGTAATTACGATGAACACAAGAACTAAAACTAAAAAATGACATTTTTCTTGACCTTTACAACAGTATGGGCCACATCGTGAGACTATGTCATTGCAATTTAGTCCTATCTGTAGTAGAGTTTGCTCACTGTGATGTTATTTTGAAACCCTAACTCTGCAAGAGTTGGCTCTAGATTTCGTTGTTTCCAATCATTTAGTTTGTAATATATGTAGAATCTATCAAAAGTGATTCTAAAATATAGGTCATCGGCCTATATTTTTTTGTTTCCATAGATGATGGATTGTGAGATTTTGAACCAAAATATTTGTACTATGATGCACCATAGATTATTAGAAAACTCTTTAACATATAGTTTAAGTTCTTTATTCTTCCAACAAAAGACTTGTATGCCCTTTGTGTTGTACTGTGATTACTTTTCAATGCTTCTATAATGATTTCTCATCTATATTCTCAATTTTTTCTCTTAGTTAAAACATCAAATATGTAGTTTCAGGGTTAGGGTATTGGTTTTGAAACCCCAATAATTAGTTTTGTTACAAAGATTTATTTTTTGTTCTGTTTTTTCCAACCTAAATGGATATACATACAAATACATTTAAGAGTCAAATTCATTTTTCATAAAATAAAGGTCCCATAGACACTGTTGTATGTTTCTTTTTGAATGATAAATAATCTCTTATTCTTTTTCCGGCATAGTAACAACCTAGCTTATGCACATATTTTATTTTTACGTGTATACATACAGTTATTGTACCACTATTTATTGTGGGATACACTTATCTACTATGTTGTACTAATATTAAGTTATGAATAATCTTCTATTTATATTAATGAGCAATTTTCTTTTAAAATAATATATTCTAGTCTAGAGATAACGAAGGGGATCTCTATATTAGAGAACCCCTACCCTTTCTCCAAGTCGTATTTTATTCATTCAGGATTGAAGTTTTTCTATGGGGTTTTTCTCCTTCAATATTCCTTCTAACTTGTACGAATTTTATTTATTTATTTATTCATCACAATATGTATATATTTAATTACTACATATACCAATGTTCATTTCCTATACATAAATAGTTCCAACAAAACATTCATAAAAACTTAAACATTGTTGAATACCTGTAATCAACCTAGATTAGTAGTATAACAACTCTTTTTTCTAGAAGTATTTATTTTCTTTTCTTGCTTAGTCCATTCCTATCTTGTAACATGTCACAGTTAGTTTAAAAAATATTTGACAATTATCTTTCTTCTACACAAAACCTACATTTTTGTACCAGTACATATTTTGTGTATAGTTCTTCTTGAAAAACACACAATTAGTCCATAGAAAACATTTTTATTCTATAAAACTACTCTACTCTCAGTTATATCTATAAACAAAGAATTGTATCCTACTCTTATTTGAATCCTTTATGGACAAAAAAAAAGTAAGAGCCTACCACATTCCACCCGACCATGAACCAATTCTTCACTAGTCGCCCCCAAGCTTCCCCCAAATTGTCAGGAAGAACAACATCATATAAGGAGTTTATTCTCTATCTTTAAGTCCTCCTTAACCCTTATCATTGTCCTGCTAAAATGATTGGGTTCTACCAATGTTTCTCTCCTATTGTTTTTTGGTTCAAGAACTATCTTTATCTCCCAAATATCTTGATTTTCATAGATTCCACATCATGGAATATATCTCCAACCATGTAAATATATCGTGATCTTTCAATCTATATTTCTTCTCTTTTCTACCATAAGAACTAATAGAAGGAGGATTTTTCTATTTTATTTTTGCCTCACTAGGCACAACCAACTCCAACTATTTTCCCTGACAGTTAGGGGTTAATCTCTCATGTTAGCATTTTACTTTTTTTTCCTTACAGGATTAACAACTTAATATAATTTCATAATTTATTTTTTGTCAAATAATACTTCTATTATAATATTCATCACATGCCATTTACCTTCTCTGATCAAAATTAAATAAAATAACTCATATAGTAATTTTCATGATGGTTTTACATCCCCCCGCCCAACTAAAAAAAACACCATCCTCGATGTACTTTCATAGGTTCGTATTCATTTGATTAGTGCTGGGAAATAATTGCTCATCTCATATTCAAGTTACCAAGTATCATTCTTAGGTCCAAAGTGGTTCCATTTCACTTTAACCTAGGCAACGGTTCGATTCCATACTATAATCTCCCTCTGGTCCAATATCTTGTTATGGTTCGACATGGAATTCTCCTTCTAGTTCGACCTATCCCACATGCCAATAAATTACATGAGATGGATCCCTTACATACATTTTTAACAAAGATACATGAAAAACATTATGAACTTTAACATGTGCTAGCAATGTCAGTTGATAAGCCACTCATCCAACTCTTGCTAGAATCTCAAAGGGTCCACAAAATCATGGAGCTAATTTAGAAAAAATTCCCATCCTTAGGGAACTCTTCTTTGGTTTTATTTTGATGTAGACGAATTATCCCACGTTAAATTATTTGTTTTCTTTTTAGGTCAACGTAAACTTTTCTACCTATCTTAGGCAACCTTTAAATTTTGCTTGATATTTTTTATCATTTCCTCAATTTCTTGCAATTTTTCTAGCCCTAACATGAATCTGTCTTCTAGTTTACACTAGTTCAAGTGAACTTGACATATTTTTCCATACAAGGCTTCAAAGGGGCTCATCATAAATGAGGCGTGATATCCATTATTGTAGGAAAATTCCACCAAGTGTAGATAATCTTCCCACTTATTGGGTTGATTTATAATGTACATGCACAACATGTCTTCTAACACCTGATTAACCCTTTATATATGTCCATCTATTTGCGGATGATATACAGTACTAAAACTTAGCTATGTTCCTAATCTAATAAACAAATATTTCTACAAGTTCAATGTGAAATTTGCATACATGTATGATATTACTGTATTTGGCATTCCATGTAGTTAAAATATTTCTCTCATAAAAACTTCTACCACTTCTACAACATTATAAGTGGAATGTACAGGAATAAAGTGAGCAACATTGGTTAGTTTTCTACCACTACCATAATATAATCGTGTTGCTTTCTTGTTTTGGGTAAACCGGTGATAATATCCAGGGATATCACTTCCCATTTTCCACTTTGGAATTGTTAGGGGATTCAACAATCCTTCCACATGCTGGTGTTTTACTTTCACCAACTGATGAGCCACGAAATTGGGTAACTTATTGGGCTCATTTTGCCTAGTTGTTCTTCGTCAATCCACCATTTTTCATAGTTTATGCATGTTTTTTGAGTATATTTATGTTAGTTGAACGAATGAGGATAGTCACTTGACCAAGGAGGCTAACACGTTGTTAATGCAGATTTTTGGACAAATTTTGGACCAAGGTCAAGCAATTATGAGCCAGATGACAGCCAAGCATGAAGGGACAAGGGTGAGGATTCGTAGGAAGGGTGTCCCCTGCATTCAATGGCCCCTTCCTCGAAATATCCACCCTCATCTTGGAGTTTAGCAGGCCACCGAAAGGGATTCCCAAGGGCAATCGAGCAGTCTTGAGTAAAGTGGTTGATCACTAGCAATTGGAGCAGCTGAACCCCTTGAATTAAGGAAGGTTGTTGGAGACCCTCGTAGTGCATAAATAGGAAGGCTTCCAGCCTTTGTAGGTTACTTTTTGGACTGTTGTTATTTTGCACTAGAGTGTTGTTATTTTCTCAGCTCATTTTGTAGCTGTTGTTGTATAACTTTCTTGTGACATGGTTATTTTTTGAGTAATGGAAAGCAGCTTCATTTGGCATCAGTTCTGAGTTTTCTTAGGAGCCTGTAGCTCTTGGGGTTGGGACCAACCCAAGTGCCAAGGCTTCCTTTGTGTATTGTTATTTTCTTTTTATGTCTTTGCAAAATAATTTCTGTTAAGTAGATTAGAATCTTGCTTAGTTACATAGCTCATGGTTGATGATTAACAAGGCTTTTCATGTTCAGATTGATTTGATAGGTTAATAACAGGGAAGATCTTCAGAAAAAGGCTCTCAAGCACCTCATATCTCACCTCTCCCTTAGTGGGATCATGGGTTGGGACCAAGGTGACCTTGCTACCACCAAAAACACTGTCTTTGCTTCACCATGCAATTATTAGTGTTAGATTTTCATGTGCCGAAGTTGATATTAGTTGTGGTTACATGTTTAGGTTCATGATTTCTTAGTTGCATAGTTGCTTCGCATGATTTCATTGCAAATAGATTTCTGTTCATTTCATTTGACGTTATCTAGGTCAGATTAGGTCAAAGTAATGAGGTCCTTGATTTTCCAAGTCTTCATTTGTTCAATTCAAAAAATAACTTGCAGAGCACCTGTAATAGGTCTTTACCTGCCCATACTCCAGCAATCCCATCTGCTCCATCCTCCAACCCGAATTCTTGCCTTACGTTTGCCACATTCACTCGCTTTTCCCTAAAATTTCATATTTTTGTGCAACATTGCTCTATCCCTCCTTGAACAAATCCAACAATCCTCGCCACTCCTCAGCTCCATTCACCAAGCCCTGGACCTCCTCACACCCTTACTTCACCTCCATACCCACTCCTTCACCTTTCTTCCTCCATCCATCCTCCAAAATCCCCTTTCTAAACATCCTGTAGAAGATTATAGAACATCCTGTAGAAATTCCAAAACATCCTGTAGAACCACTGCAGACTTCCTATAGAAGTTCACGAAAGCGGTTTCTTGATAGCCAAACTCTGTGAAACTCTTAGGAAGGGTGCTAGGGACCCCTTAGGCCCACTCTTAACCTTCCCAACCTCCTGCAAGCATTTCCTCTCACCAATCCACCTCTACACAGTCAAAAACAGTTAAATCACATGCATGATAATTCTGACAACTTCTTAAAAAATACAAAAAGATGTTTCTTTGTGGATTTTACTATAGAAGTAGCTTAGACACATGCATTTTACCTTCTTATAATTCAATGGCATCTCTTCTAGTAGCTTACATCCTCTTTCTTGCATTAGTAGGGCTAGGTGGTAAAATTAGGGTTTGCTAGGGTTTGCAGTCCCTTTCAGTTTTTCAGTTTCTTTTCACAAGTAGATTAATTTCCTTTGAGATAGCTTCCATCCATCAGTTTAAAAAGCTTCTTTCCAGAGCTCATAGAAGTTGGATTAAGCCCCTAGGAGACTTGTGCCAGCTGGCCAAGTGACAGCTACGGCAAGAGCTAGTACTTGTGCATAAAGCATTGTTGCTTCCAAGTTTGTTACAAACTACCGGGTTGATAAAAGTAAAGAAGGGAGTCACAGGAGTTGCAGCATTATTGCTGCAATAATGGAGCCCACCATTCTTTTTGGTGCCATTGCCGGGGAAGCGTCAGAGTATTTGTGATTACTACTTTTCTTATATTTTCTACTACAACCTTTTGCTAAGTAGTTTATTTCATTTCCATTCTGCAATTTCATTTCCGCAAAAGTAGATTAGACATTTCCTGCCTTCATTTCATTTTAGAAAGCGTAGATTAGCTATTTCCTGCTTTCATAGATTAGCATTTCAATTCTGCAATTTCAATTCTACAAGCGTAGATTAGCGTTTCATTCTTGCAATTTCATTTTAGCAAAATAGATTAGTCCTTTCCTGCTTTCATTTCAATTCTGCATTTTCATTTAAGCAAGATAGATTTTAGTTAGTTGAAATTCAATCTCTTTCAGTTTTGCAGGTACAAGCAAAAAGGAAAAAAAAAAACAAAAAGAAACCAAAAATCTTTCATTTCATGCCTCGTAGGAATAGAGACAATACCCCCACCACATCGTTGAGTCACCCTTCTCTCTTCTTTGGTGGTCAAGATCCAGAAGAACCTATAGGTGAACCTCCAGAGATATACGAAGATTCTATAGCAGAAGAAGAGCAAGAGAACATCCCTCTTACCCAACACCCCCACCACATCGCTGAGTCACCCTTCTCTCTTCTTTGGTGGCCAGGATCTAGAAGAACCTATAGGTGAACCTCCAGAGATATACGAAGATCCTATAGTAGAAGAAGAGCAAGAGAACATCCCTCTTGAGACCATGGTTGAACACAGAAACAGTATAGGAGATAACGAGAGAATAGAAGGTGCCTTTCCCATCCGAGAGACCAATGGGGACATGAAAATGAAGAACATAAGTCCCTCAGCCTTACCTCAGTTCCATGGGTTGACCACTGAAGACCCTGATACCTTCCTGTTTGAGTTTGTTATCCTTTTTCGAGCTTATGACTATGTCGAAGACGAGCAAAAGTTGAAACTCTTTCCTTCTACCCTCAAGGATGCACCACTATGCTGGTTCATGGGGTTACCTCGAAATAGTATCACCACTTGGGCTCAGATGCAGCAAGCCTTTAACAACAAATACCAGGACTACTGTAGGTCAAAATAAATAAAGGGAGAGATCTTTCGGATGACCATGGGAAATGATGAGTCTTTAGAAGACTACGAGGAAAGGTTCCAACTTAGTTATAAACGGGTCAGGTGCACACTTGACCCTAAATCTCTGAAGCTGGTTCTGCTCCGAGAAGTTCCTGAGGACCTGCTAGATACCCTTCATTTGCTAGCTAGAGGAGACATCTACCAACTACCTTATGAGGACATAAATATTGTGTTTAAAAACCATTCTAGGGCAGCCCGGAAAAGAGGTAGGGGGAATCCACTTTCATCTAGTACCACCTTCTCCAAGCATGAGTTTGCTAATCTGATGGAAGACCTCAAAAGTGAGATGCAACAGACCATTTCCATGCAACTTGATACTTTCCGAATCCATCAAAAGAAAGAGGAAGTTGAGAGGGCTTTGGCCATTTTTTGTCCCAGATGTACTAGGAAGCACCCTAAGAACGAGTGTCCATTGCACTCAGTAGAGGTATGCTTCGTTTGTGAGGAAG
This sequence comes from Pinus taeda, assembly GCA_000404065.3. Lineage (NCBI taxonomy): Eukaryota > Viridiplantae > Streptophyta > Pinopsida > Pinales > Pinaceae > Pinus > Pinus taeda. Next base: position 91,599 of record APFE030470256.1, on the reverse strand, counting down.
ACCACCCCACAAACCAATGCCCAACCTTGCCCGAATTTAAATCCATGTACCAGGGGACTGAGGCAACCACTGAACCTCTCTACTTCCTCAACCAAAGGAGGCCGCATGGGCCCAGACCTTACCAGTAGGGGATGCAAGGGTGATCCCAAGCTTATTATAGCCATAACCAATCCACTCATGTACCTTCTTGGGGTCCCCCTGCTCATCCTTCCTGGTCCATTCCTCTTTCGTGGTCTTACCCATCTCCATACCATACTCAACCTACTGCTCATTCGTTTCCCTCACATGTCCAGCCACAACCTCAGTGGAATGCACCTCAGCCGGGGTGGAGGCCCCAATACAACTCTCTTCCCGCCATTCTACCTCCACCACCTGCTCAACCACAACCATTACCTCCTGCTCCTCCAAGACAACCCCGGATGCCTGCCCAACCGAATCCAAACCCCAACAACAGACAGGCCCAACAGGTATACACTGGGGAGACAACATGCCCTACCTATGCTTTAGAGATCTAGGAGATCAACCTCTGATCTAGGAAGGTCCTTCTAAACCACCAACTTCCTCCCCCAGAGGATGAGGAAGAAAAACAGGAAAGTGAACCCAAAGCCCATCCACCCTTTCCTGACCGACTAACAGTAACCACACAACCAAACCCAAAGGAGACTGAACTTTTGGGAGAACTTAAGTAGTTGTGTGTGAAAATACCACTTCTCCAGGCCATAAAAGATGTACCAATATACAACAAATTGATCAATAAGAAGTGTTTCAGGCACCCAGGCATGCGCAAGAGAGATGCCATGACTATCAATGTCATAAGAAAACTGCTCGATCTAATGTTAGGGCAAGTAATCTGTCCAAAATATTTGGACCCTAGGAGTCCTGTAGTTGATGTCCACATCAATGGCACCATAATCCCCCACAACTTGATCGATCTAGGGGCTGTCATTAATGTGATGACTAGGGACACTATGCTTAAACTCAACCTTCAGAGTTCCTTAAGAAAGACCTCGACAGTACTGCAGTTAGCAGACCGCTCCACCGTGACTCCCGAAGGGATTGTGGAAGATGTCTTGGTCTCTATTGACTCTTGGGAGTACCCTGCAGACTTCTTGGTCCTTCAGCCAAAGGCAAAACTCACTGAATACCCCCTCATTTTGGGAAGGCCTTGGTTAGCTACTACGGATGCTTACGTCTGTTGTCGAGCTGGAAGTATGACCATCAAGAATGGGCCTATGTCCAAGCAGCTAGTCCTCTATCCTCCTGCCCAACCTCTGCTAGAACACGACTTACCACTCTGGTTGGAAGAGGGAGATGAGGACGAGGTCTATTCCACACCTTTGTGCACAGTGGAAGCCACCAAGTGGAGGCCCTCAAACTGAGGATGACTTGATTGAAAATTTGATTCAAAACCCACCTCTCGGTGCACTGTTATTAGAGGAGTTGGTGGAAGATACCCAAGCCAGTGCTTTAGTGGACCTCTGTGTGATTGATCCGACCTCTCCCAGAGTTAAGAGTGTGGAATTTGGCCTCGAAATAACCTTAAAGATCAGCTCCTCCCTATCTCCCTCCCAGTAGGAGCTGTGTAGCTTATTGAACAATCATTTGGATGCTTTCGCTTAGAGCTATAAGGAGATGAAAGGAGTCCACCCTTCGTTTTGTACCCATCACATCTACATTAAAGAGGATTGTAAACCAGTTGGGCAGCCTCAGAGGAGAATGAATCCATCCCTTAAAGACATTGTCAGAGAAGAATTGCAAAAGTTGTTGGATGCAGGATTCGTCTACCCCATCTCTGATAGTGAGTGGGTCTCACCTCTAGTGCTTGTGCCCAAGAAAAATGGGAAGTGGAGAATCTATGTAGATTACTAAGAACTTAACAAAGCCACCAAGAAGGACCATTTCCCTTTGCCTTTCATAGATCAAGTGTTGGATGGACTGGCAGGAAAGAAGTTCTTCTCTTTCCTAGATGGGTTCAGCGGGTATAATCAGATCCAAATCAGCCTAGAAGACCAAGATAAAACCACCTTCACTCGTCCATGGGGTACCTTTGCCTACCGGGTCCTTCCCTTTGGGTTATGCAACGCTCCTGCCACTTTCGAGAGAGCAGTATTGAGCATATTTGTTGAACTGGTTCACGATTCGGTGGAAATCTATATGGATGACTTTACTCCTTATGGGTCCAACTTCCAAGAAGCATTGACTAACCTGGAAAAAGTTTTAACCAAGTGTATTGAGATGAACCTGTCCCTCAATCCCGAAAAATGTGAATTCCTGATGACTAAAGGGACTGTGCTAGATCATACAATTTCTTAGCAAGGATTACAGGTGGATCCTAACAAAATTTCTATCATCCAAAAGGTTCCACCTCCTCAAAAGGTCAGAGTTGTTCGGAGTTTTCTAGGCTTGGCAGGATATTATAGAAGATTCATCAAAGATTTTAGTAAGCTAGCCTCGCCATTGTTTAGCCTCTTAGGGAAAGATGTTGAGTTTAAATGGACTGATGACTGCCAAGGGGCTCTGGATGAGTTGAAAGATAAGCTGGTATCCGCCCCAATCTTGAAAGGTCCAAACTGGGCCCTACCTTTCCACATCCACACTGATGCCTCGAACAAAGCCATAGGGGCAGCCTTAGGACAAGTTGACGAGAAACTACCATATGCCATATACTTTTTCAGCAAAAACCTGTCTAAGGCAGAGATGAACTATACTATAACCGAGAAAGAGCTCCTAGCTGTAGTCCATTCCCTGAACAAGTTCAGACACTACATCACCGGTTATCAAACATTTTTACACACTGATCATGCTGCGATTAGATATTTAATGAATAAGCCTGATGTAAATGCTCGTATCATTAGATTGTTACTTTTGTTGCAGCAATTTGATTTGACTATTGTCGACAAGCCAAGTAAGGAAAATGTTGTTGCTGATTTCCTGTCTAGATTAGATTTGCCTGCAGGTGAAGAACGGAAAGTGGATGACCAGATGCCAGATGAACACCTATTTGCTATCTCAGTACTCTCTCCATGGTTTGCTGATATAGCAAACTACTTGGTCTCAGCACAGTTCCCTCCACATATATCCTCAAAGGAGAAGAGCTGAATTGTGAGGAAGAGTGCCCCATTCATTTGGATCGGGGCAACCTGTTTAAACTTGGCCCAGATCAGATCTTGAGGCGTTGTGTTAGGGAGGAGGAAGTCTTTGACATCCTCCTAACCTACCACGATGGACCCTGTGGAGGAAACTGTGCAGCAAAAAGGACTGCCTTCAAAATTCTACAGGCAGGCTACTATTGGCCTACTCTTCATCAAGATGTCAGAAGATACATCAGCCAATGTGACCGATGTTAGAGGATGGGGAAACCGACTCTAAGGGATGAAATTCCCCTCCAACCACAAGTGACCTTCGAGCCATTTGAGAAGTGGGGCATGGATTTTGTGGGTCCTATCAACCCTCGTTCAAAGAAAAGGTCTTACATCATTGTGTGCACCGACTACCTGACAAAGTGGGCAAAAACAAAGGTAATCAAGGCAATGACAGAAGAGAAAGTGGCTGAGTTTTTAAGGGAAAATATCTTCTACAAGTTTGGCTACCCAAGAGAGTTAGTCACTGATCAAGGAAGCCAGTTCACCTCTAACTTGATTGAAGACCTGCTCACTCATCACAAGATCAAGCACAAAACTTCCACCCCGTATCATCCACAAGTAAATGGGCAAGTGGAAGTCACTAATAGAGCATTGGAAGAGATTTTGACTAAGGTGGTTATGTGTTCCTACACAGTCATACAAGAAACCCTGTTTTCCTCAGAATGACAACAAAAATTTTAAGTGACAAGTCCAGCAACCAAGTCTTGCACACTCTACCTGTCCAAGCTCCATCTAGACTCTTCATCAACGGATCTGGTCCTTGCCCGCAATATGGCCCTGCTCGTTTAGCCTGCATCCCAGGAGGAGAAGCAGCTACAGGACATCCTACAGGAATCCTGTAGCAGTTGATCCCTCTGGAACATATACTCTGGAGATAGGGACAATTGAAATCAACACAGGAAACATGCAAAAGGCTCCTCTCGGTCGTGAGAACATCCTCGACAGCTGAAATCAACCAGAACCCGTGCATGCAGCATTTACAACTGAAGGATCAGATTTCAAAGCCATGCATGCAGCTTCAGCAAACGAAAGAATGGGCTCTAACACCCATGCACGAGGTAGCAGCAAGTGAGGCAGTGATTCCGAGACCCAAAGTCTACATAACACATCCACGACCGTGCAGGTAAGTGTCTAACCTTATTCATCAATTACATAAACTATATTTCAGAAACTGCATGTCTGTAAAATGGTTCGGATTGAACGAGGATCGGGGGCCAATCAAACTGGCCACCCTCAACCAGTTACACGGCTTCGTGGGATCCGAAAAAGCTCAGTTACATTCAAAATCACCAACGAGCCGTGCAGCCGACACGTGTGGAGTGTCCAGTCGGGGAAAATCGCTGGACTGGCAGTGGTGGCGGCGGTTAATGGTAGAGGGAAGGTAATGGCGGCCACGGACACACAGGGAAATGATGGCCATGACGTTGGATAACGGTTCGGCCCAGCCACTTCACCCCCTCGCCACGAATTGCTCCGCAGTTCAAAAATGTTTGGCTGAAGACTCGAACACCCGCTGCTCATTTGCACTTGCAACGTCCTTGGATGAAGTACTCGTCCTCTGCTTCCGCAATCTGTTAACCCGTCATCCTCCACCGAGCTTTTCGACCTGTTTCAAAATTCTCCCGCGTACCGAGCTCGTTCAGAGGCGAAGTGACATCCTACAGAAGCCAACCGATCGTTCTACAAGAAGAAATTCTACAGGAAGTACGGCATAGCCTTCCGGAGCAGAGAAACCTGGACTTTTCTGCGTTGAATTTGGAGTTCTGAGAGAGGTAGGCTCGAAAACACTCTTTCATGCATGGTATATTTTGAAAGGTGGTGAATTGAACTATTTGGAGTAGGAGAATTAGAGAAAAGTCTGCCTGTGCGTCGAGAATAGCAATTTTCCTGTGGGTTACACGGAATTCCTCAATCGGTTCTGCGTCAATATTCTCTTCCAAGGTTCCTGTTAAAAAAATTCTTCCTGTAGAAAAGATAAAGCCCTGTGAGGGATAACCTGTGTATGCAGAATTTGAACTTACACAGTTGTATGTATGCTGAGCTCTGTGTCCTTTCTGTGAAAACCTGATTCTTCCTTCTATACTCAGACAACGGAGTTTTGGGCAGCAAAAACATTAGAACCAGGGAATTGGTGCAGATTGAAATCTAAACACCCGAGAGATCCTTTCCTAAAGTTCAAAGGAGGGAACCATAAAAAAGTAGTTCCTTTCTGCTCAAAGCATTAAAAAGAATACTCTCACCATGCCAGGGGGGTTTATCAAGAAGGAGCCCTCGAATTCCAGTAAACTGCGTGAAAATCCTGAGGTGGTGAACCTCTTCACCCGTGCCAACTGGATGACTTTTTGTGACAAAATTCAGGGACATGACGATGAGATAACGCATGAATTCTTAATGTCCCTACAACCTAAATCAAAGACATAGGCCACAATGAACTTCAGAGGGTTGATCCTAAAGCTTACCCCTGAACTCATTAGTCGAGTTACTGGTCTGCCATTAGAGATACCCTGGAGCAAAGAGGAGAGGGCATTGGGCCAAAAAGCCAAGAAAGAATTCTTCTTACCCGAGGAACTGTTTGCAGAAGACAAGAACGGGGTCCGGAGAGCCAACCTACATCCTCTTTGAAGTGAAGCCAGTCTCCAAATCATGAAATACATTACCTGTGAGGGGCGATTCAGTATTTTCTATGGCTATGATTTCCGGTTGCTGAGAGAACTAAGACATGGGTTGGATTTACCTCCAGAACAGAAGTTAAGCATCCCCTATTTTCTTTTGCAATAATTAATTGAGTGTGGCACAAAATTGAAGGAAGGGACACCGGACCAGTTAGCCCATCATGGGCTCATCAAGCTTTTAGTAGAAGATGCCCTCCACACCTACACTGTCCCCCTCTCCTGGGAGATTTTCCGCAACATGTCCAGAGATGATGATATTCGAATTTTGGCCGAGGAATTCCCCTCATCCAACAGTGAAGAAAAGGAAAACACTAAGGCAGGAGAGAAAGCCAGTGGCAAATAAACACAGGACAGACCACCACAAAAAGAACAGAAAGAGAAACGAGGAAAAGGCCAAGTTGCTGAGCCTAAAACTGTGGGAGGATCAATGGCACAAACACCCAGGGAAAATCGATTGCAAAGTAGAGCAGAGAGGACTGAAAAAGTCCAAACAAAGGAGGGCACAACCAAGGCCACCAAACAGGAATTAAAAGGAAAGACACATCCAGCCAAACAGACCAAAACAGTTTCTACAGGAAGCATGAAAACAAATTCTACAGGATGCATGAAAACAATTTCTATAGGAAGCATGAAACCAGTTGAACCAGTTTCTACAGGAAGTATGGAAATAGAGAAACAAAAGGAGAAATCACCTGAGACCTTGGCCAGGGAGGCAGCAGTTGTGCTGGCTTCCTTAAGCACATCTCCAAAACAGAAAGGGAAGCGAAAAAGGGAGCCTTCCATGTATTTTAAGGCAAGAAGGAGCACAAGGATAAAAGCTGGCAGACCCCAACCACAATCAAAAGAGCCAATTACGATTGAGGACACCACAGCTAAACAAAAGGAAAGGTCTCCTCCAAAGGCATCCATCACCTATAAACGGGGATGCCCGAAAACATCCACCTAGAGAGAAAGGATTAAAATGATGGACACAAAGACCTCTCTATAGGATGCCGAGACAATTCTATAGGAAACGCTGGCTAGACTAAAGGAGACCGAGGAATTGGAAGAAAAGGCAGCTAAATCATCCCCGGAGGAAGAGAACACTGAAAACATTATGGAACCAAGCCCCCAGCCTAGCTTGGGCTCCTACTATAATCTGTTAGAGGCTGGGAAGATAATTCCCCAAAAATTCGCAGTGCCACTCTTCTTTGCAATAGAATAAGAGAGAGTGAGGACCCACACTTGGATGAAGATCACCAAGTCCAAGGGTGTAGCAAATATAGGTCCCTTAGAAGAACAACTCAAAGAGGCAAGAAAGGAACTGGCTATGGTACGGCATGTAGAAAGCAGCCAGCGGGCCAAGCTACAGGAAGAAAACGAGCTGCTTAAACAACAGTTATAGTTACAGGGACACTATAAGGAAGATAGGCCCCACACCTTAGGAGAACAACAGCAACAGGAGGAGCCCACAATAGAAAAAGAAACCCTTGATGAACATCAGAAGAGAGATGGATTGCAAGCTGAAATAGAGGCACTGACAAGACAGCTACAGAAGAAAGAATTGGAAGTAGCACAGGAGATACAGTCTCTAAGGCAACAGGTACAAGAAAAGGAGGCCCAACTTGCCTACATGGCCAGCTGGGTAGTGGAGGCAATGCAATGTAGGCAACCTGCCAAATTGCATGCCTTATACCTTAAGGATCAATGGTTGCGGTTCCAGATTAATACCTTAGCCCAAAGGGGCACCACTCCATTTCAAAACTATCATCAGTTCATGGCTTTATGTGACAATAGCTCATCAGAGGACAAGGCCAAATTATCAGAGTTCTACTTGCACAACTTGGCCCTTCCCAACATGAATTTGTGGGACCCTAACGTTGTGGTAGGATATGTACAACTTTTGGCCATGGCCTCTTGGCTAAATCACGAAGAAAAGAGAGCAGCAAAGGTCCGAAATGTTATGGATAGGGAACTAAAGGAGCCACTAATTATCAGAGCAGAGCCGAAGTATCCCTCAACATTAATATATGCCCACCAAGACTTGGCAAATGATGCTGAGGCCCTACCAGACTACATTGAACGACAAGCTCAAGCCATAGCCCATTTTGAGGACATGGAGAGACTGTTTGGGGATAACTGTGCTCATGCTTGCTCCCGGAGGTGGAATTCACTGTCCCACAGCCAAAAAATAAGAGAATATCACTCTCCAACAAGGATGACGGAGGCCTTGGCAAGAGTAACCCTCTACAAATAGTCCATGTAGAACCTTCAGGCCAATTGGATTGGCCTCAAGTTCAGTCCTCCCTTGCTTTTGGGGCTGCTGGAGGGAGTCAAAGAAGCGGAGGAACACAAGCAATGGGAAGAAGTGGAAAGAAAAGCAGGATTTCATGGCCGTGAAGAGGATATCACCTCGAAGGCCTCGGATGTGAGGGAGGCGGTCAAGGCAATCAAGGATGACGAGCTAGATTAGTTGCTCAGAGGATGAGCAACCCATTCAGCAGGGGGTGATGATGAGCCTCGGAATTCCGTAACTTATTGGGCTCATTTTGCCTAGTTGTTCTTCTTTAATCCACCATTTTTCATAGTTTATGCATGTTTTTTGAGTATATTTATGTTAGTTGAACGAATGAGGATAGTCACTTGACCAAGGAGGCTAACACGTTGTTAATGCAGATTTTTGGACAAATTTTGGACCAAGGTCAAGCAATTATGAGCCAGATGACATCCAAGCATGAAGGGACAAGGGTGAGGATTCGTAGGAAGGGTGTCCCCTACATTCAATGGCCCCTTCCTCAAAATATCCACCCTCAGCGCGAAGTTTAGCAGGCCACCGAAAGGGATTCCCAAGGGTAGTCGAGCAATCTTGAGTAAAGTGGTTGATCACTGGCAATTGGAGCAGCCAAACCCCTTGAATTAAGGAGGGTTGTTGGAGACCCTCGTAGTGCACAAATAGGAAGGCTTCCAACCTTTGTAGGTTACTTTTTGGACTGTTGTTATTTTGCACTAGAGTGTTGTTATTTTCTCAGCTCATTTTGTAGCTGCTGTTGTATAACTTTCTTGTGACATGGTTATTTTTTGAGTAATGGAAAGAAGCTTCATTTGGCATCAGTTCTGAGTTTTCTTAGGAGCCTGTAGCTCTTGGGGTTGGGACCAACCCAAGTGCCAAGGCTTCCTTTGTGTATTGTTATTTTCTTTTTATGTCTTTGCAAAATAATTTCTGTTAAGTAGATTAGAATCTTGCTTAGTTACATAGCTCATGGTTGATGATTAACAAGGCTTTTCATGTTCAGATTGATTTGATAGGTTAATAACAGGGAAGATCTTCAGAAAAAGGCTATCAAGCACCTCGGATCTCACCTCTCCCTTAGTGGGATCATGGGCTGGGACCAAGGTGACCTTGCTGCCACCAAAAACATTGTCTTTGCTTCACCATGCAATTATTAGTGTTAGATTTTCATGTGCCGAAGTTGATATTAGTTGTGGTTACATGTTTAGGTTCATGCTTTCTTAGTTGCATAGTTGCTTCGCATGATTTCATTGCAAATAGATTTCTGTTCATTTCATTTGACGTTGTCTAGGTCAGATTAGGTCAAAGTAATGAGGTCCTTGATTTTCCAAGTCTTCATTTGTTCAGTTCAAAAAATAACTTGCAGAGCACCTGTAATAGGTCTTTACCTGCCCATACTCCAGCAATCCCATCTTCTCCATCCTCCAACCCGAATTCTTGCCTTACGTTTGCCACATTCACTCGCTTTTCCCTAAAATTTCATATTTTTGTGCAACATTGCTCTATCCCTCCTTGAACAAATCCAACCATCCTCGCCACTCCTCAGCTCCATTCACCAAGCCCTGGACCTCCTCACACCCTTACTTCACCTCCATACCCACTCCTTCACCTTTCTTCCTCCATCCATCCTCCAAAATCCCCTTTCTGAACATCTTGTAGAAGATTACAGAACATCCTGTAGAAATTCCAGAACATCCTGTAGAACCCCTGTAGACTTCCTGTAGAAGCTCACGAAAGTGGTTTCTTGATAGCCAAACTCTATGAAACTCTCAGGAAGGGTGCTAGGGACCCCTTAGGCCCTCTCTAAACCTTCCCGACCTCCTGCAAGAATTTCCTCTCGCCAATCCACCTCTGCACAGTCAAAAATAGTTAAATCACATGCATGATAATTCTGACAACTTACTCAAAAATACAAAAAGATGTTTCTTTTCAGATTTTACTATAGAAGTAGCTTAGACACATGTATTTTACCTTCTTAGAAGTCAATGGCATCTCTTCTAGTAGCTTACATCCTCTTTCTTGCATTAGTAGGGCTAGCTGGTAAAATTAGGGTTTGCTAAGGTTTGCAGTCCCTTTCAGTTTTTCAGTTTCTTTTCGCAAGTAGATTAATTTCCTTTGAGATAGCTTCCATCCATCAGTTAAAAAATCTTCTTCTCAGAGCTCATAGAAGTTGGCTTAAGCCCCTAGCGGACTTGTGCTAGCTGACCAAGTGACAGTTGCGGCAAGAGCCAGTACTTGTGCAGACAACACCGTCGCTTCCAAGTTTGTTACGAACTACCGGGTTGATAAAAGTAAAGAAGGGAGTCCCAGGAGTTGCAGCATTATTGCTGCAATACTGGAGCCCACCACCAACTAAAATTCCTGACACATTTTTAGGTATTCTAGAACATCCATTTTCATTCCATGCCAATAAAACTCTTTTTTAAGTGCAAAAATCATTTTTTGGTAATGTGGGTGTGGTGCATATGGTTTGTTGTGGTTTTCAACTAGAAATAAATGTTTAATTTCATCATCATTTGGAATGTAAAGTTTTTTGTATAACAATAATCCATCTTTCCTAATTTCATACTCTAAATGCCTTTCTTGTGTAATTCCATCTCTCACTTTGTCATAAATCATTTTATAATTTTGATCACTTATTGTTTCCCTTTTTACTTGTTCAAAAAAAATATTTTAACTTTACTCACTCCAATTTTACATAAGGATCCTCAATTCCTGCTTAAAGCATTAGCCACCCTATTCTCCTTCCCTTTGATATGTTTTATGTCAAAATTGTATTTGCTCAAGAACACCATCCACCTAACCTACCTGACATTTAAGTCAGGTTGGTTGAAAAAATATTTTAGTCTAAGGTGGTCTATTATTAATTTAAATATCTTATCCAATAAATAATGTTGCCATGTTTTAAGGGTGTATATAACAACTACTAACTCCATATCATAAACTGCATAGTTTTTCTCATGTTACTTTAATTTACAAGACTCATATGTTATCACGTGTCCTGCTTCCATCAATATTCCCCCTAAACCATTCAAACTTGAATCAATACACGCAACAAATTCTTTTTTTAGGTCTACCATTTGTAATATGTGTGCCTCTATCAACAAATGTTTTAGCCTCTTAAAGTTGTTCTAACATCTTTGAGTCCATTCGAATTTTACCCCCTTCTTCTGTAAGGAAGTTATGGGGTGTGCTATTCTTTAAAAAAGTTCTATAAATATGCAATAATATCTGGTTATTCACCTGAATGACCTTATGTCTACCATGTCCTTGAGGACTGGCCAATCATGTATAGCTTTTACTTTTTCCGGGTCCACTGCTATGCCATATTTGGATATAAAATGACCAATATATTGTAGCTTTTCATGGTAGAATTTACACTTTCTAAAATTTGCATATAATTAATGATCTCGTAGTGTTTGCAACACTATTTCGAAGTGTTGTTTGTGCTTCTCCAATGTCTTGGAGTATACCAATATGTCATCTATTAAAATCAGCACAAACTTGTCCAACTTACTAAGCATGTTCATTAAACACATAAATGTAGCAGGGGAGTTTGTGAGCTCAAAGGGTAAAACTGTAAATTCATAATATTTGTACCACATTCAAAAATCCATCTTGGGAATGTCTTCTTCTTTGATCTTCAATTGGTAGTATCCATATTTGAGGTATATTTTTGAAAATATTGTCACTCCTTTGACTTGATTAAACAAGTCATCAATCCTCGAAAGAGGATACTTGTTTTAATACTCAATTTGTTTAATTGATGGTAATCAATGCATAATCTATTGGTTTCGTCTTTATTTTTAACAAAGAGAATTGGTGCAACCCATGGTGACACACTAGGTCGTATGTATCCCTTATTAAGCATTTCTTGCAATTGTATTTTTAATTCGGTAAGTTATGGAACACTCATTCGATATGAGGCCTTTGATACCAGAGCTACTCTTGGTATCAAATCTATAGAGAAATATATATCTCTTTTTGGTGGTAGTCCTAGAATTCCATCTAGAAACATGTCTGAGTAATCTCCAATAACCTCCAATTCATCCATAGATTTCCCCTTTTATTTGTTGTTTGATACTCAACTTGGATGGAAAAATGTTGACAACCCTTCCTTTTTGCTCATTTTAACTATAATGTTGTCACCTGCCACATAGAAATAAGTCTCGGTATATCTTTGATAATCTGTACTTCCCATTTTATATTATGCATGTAATAGTTTTATTTAAATAATAAAAAATTGATCAGTGTTCTTCCAGCCAATCCATCCCTATCAAAATGTCGTAATAACCCAAAGGTAATATGTTCAAATTTACAGTGGTGTAAATTCCATTCAAGGTCATTGGGAAAGTTGTTACCATCTTGTCACCTTTCTTTTTGTTCCTATGTCTAGCTAAACTAACCATGAGTTTTTGTATTTTTCAGATTTAAGCTTTCATTTTTCTACTACCCGAGGGCTAATGTAACTTAGACTACCAGGAGGATATATCAATATAGAATTTTTTGGGTTAGAAATAATACCATCAAGTTACACTGTCATGGACTGATGTTTGGCCCATCTTCCTTCTAACAATATGTTAATGCATGGTATGCTCATAGCTACATATTTTTTGGGTTAGAAATAATACCATCAAGTTACACCATCATGGACTGATATTTGGCCCATCTTCCTTCTAACAATATGTTAATGCATGGTATGCTCATAGCTACATCATTGACAGTAGAAGCCTCATATAAATGCTATAAATTTTGCACATTTTTATTGGTGTAAGGGAAAATCCTCAATAAATGAGGTTCTCCACAACCCAACATCTCAAAGGTTCCTTGTCTTACCATTGCCTCCTTTATTAATTTATGTTTTCTTGGTCCCAACTTGCGACTGATTTTGTGCCTTGGTTGTTTGGCTACCAATCTTGTACCATCTCCCTCTCTATTTGCTCCTCCTAAACTGTTTAGACAAACCAAGTTTCCCACTCCTTACCCCCTAGTGCAGTTTGTATTTTTCCTTACTTGGTCATGATTTTTGAATTTCACTCATTTGTTTGGATTGTTGATAACAAATCCAATGTTTTCTAATTACTTCATCCATAGTCTTCAGATTATCATACTCAATCCTTTCTTTAAAAGAAAGTGGAAGATAATTCAAGAAACATTGTATTTTTTCCTTTTCATCCTTAAGATAGGGCACATAACATAATAAATGATTAAATTTTGTTACCAACTCATCTATTGACATTTGTCCCAATCTTAAATCATGGAATTATTTTGATTTGTCATCAAAGTAATGCTTAGTTAAATACTTCCCTTTGAACAACCTCTGAAACTCTTCCCATTCAACCTCCTCACCTTCCAGATTGTGGATTGTTGTCATTTCCTCCCACCATAAGGAGGTTTTCCCTTGCAACTAATATGTGGCCAACTTTGACTTTAATTCTGAGGAGTAATCGTATACTTGGAAATATCTATTAATATTCAGCAACCAAGCTTTAGTTTCGTCCTCATTTTCCCATCAAAAGTCAGGGGAATGATTTTTTGAAACTATCCATGAAGTTGTATCTTCGGCTTCTTTCCCACCTTCACTTGCATTTTGGAGAAGATATGATCCCCTACTTCAAAAATTTTCTCCTCTTTTCTTTTTTCTACTTCCTCCAAATTCTTAAATTTAGACATTTCTCTTGATTCTCTTCATCCCTTATTATTTTCATTGTTTTGGGGTTTCACCTATCAATTAATTTTTTTTATTAATTACCCCTATTCTGCATTGAATTTCAGCTATTGCTCATGTCTTGCACATAAATTTATTATTTTAGTCTATATATTTCTCATCATATCCAAAATTCTCTGTTAAGATTTTCCGCTTGTTGTCCTAGGTGTACATAAATTTCCTGTTCTCCAACATGTGTGCCATGTGGTTTATCCATTTTGCTTAATCTTCACAACTCCTTCACAATCACTCTCTGTCTTTTCTATACACCCAAAGTCATCCATTAGTCAACAAGAACATAGTTAACTCAAAGGCCACAATTTTGCAACCTGGGCTCTGATATCCCCTATAATACCTCTTCCTTCGAAAAGTAAATTACCATAGTAAATTTACATAAACAATAGCAATGTTTTTATTTTTTAATGTTTAACTCATATTTACAAGTCTCTCATTATACATTGGTACAATTATTTTTATGATTTGTCTCATTGAACCACTAGAGTTTTTTTTGTCCTCTTGCAGTGTGAGATTTTCGCCTTACAACATGAACTGTAGAAATTTACAATGTCCTAGCAAGTCCTTAAACTATGCATAGAAATTTTCTTGGTTACTATTTTTATTTTATATCTAGATAAAACATTTTTGGAAACATATGCTAATAACCATGAACCATGGTTAGTTTTTTATTTTTACTCTATAACTTTGATATATTAATTACCATATATCATAGTGTTTTTCAAATTTTGTGTCAAAAAGATTGACAAGTTTATAGTTTATGGTGGCACTAGGCCTTTTGGCCTTGGCCTTCCTTGGAGCATATATGTATAACATATATTAGCTACAATATTTATAATTATCGCATTATCCTTGGATTGGAATTCACATGGATTCTCACTTCTTCCTTATATCGATTGTGTTATTGATTTGGAATGTTGTGACCATAATCACGTTACGTGGTATTATTTGAGTTTATATATATATATATATATCACCACTGCACACTCTACTTTGTGTTACAATTGCATGCAACTTGATAAGTGGCGCCCAGTTGGATTCACTTCGTGGCATTATGTATGTGTTGTCATGTTGAATGGTCAAGATTTAATCGGGAAATTGGACAACAAAGATTAAACAGATAATGGTTAGGGTAATCATCGTCAACCTACCTTCTCTCCCAACCCTCATACTCTATAGGGTTTCTCGAAGAAAATTACTCTACAAGGGTTTTTACTCTCGTGTCTTCTTAAGGGTTTTCCCCTAGAATATCAGTTAAATCTCTTGTAATTTCTCAAGGGCACTTTGAAACTATTCCAGGTCTTCCAGTTCTCCTCGCTTCGTTTGGTATTTTCGTCCCTTGGTAATTCCCGGTGGCCTTACTTGCATTTATAATTGGTTTCTTGGGTTATCGTAGGGTTTTTATATTCCTTCCATCTCTTCAAGGAATTTTTAAATTATCCACGCCATTACTATGATGGCATTTGCATGAATTCTTTTATACGAGGGTTTTCCTTTTCAATATGCTCAAGGCTCTAGGGTTCCGGGGTTTCAACACCATTCCTTATGTTTTCAATTAGCTCAATGGCTAAGGTGAGATGACCTTTGCCATTCGCCTTAGCCACGTATTTTTTTTCAAAGATTTCCTTATGTTTTTAGTGAAATGCCAAACGACTGGCCTCGACTCTCTTCCAAATTTTGTTCCTAGGCATTTAGCTTATAAATTCCCATATTCGCTTGGGTATTTTTTAGGTATAAACGCTAGCAACACCCATTCTACCCCTATAGGTATATGGGTTTGACCCTACACTTCGAACTTTGCTTTTCTTACGTCCTTCTTGGAAAATTATTTCCAATACTATTATTCTAATATGGCCATTATATTTGGACTCGTGGTAGGTATTGTTCTTTCCTCCATGTGGTTACATTACGACGAGCAAGGGTTTGGATTCCAAGTAATAGGTTCTTATAAGATTATATAATTTTCTTGTTTGGATCCAAGTTGGGGTTAATAGCCCATGTCGAGGAGCCGTCCACTATGATGTTATTTTGAAACCCTAACTCTGTTGGAGTTGGATATAGATTTCATTGGATATTTTGAAACCCTAACTCTGTTGGAGTTGGGTATAGATTTCATTGTTTCCCATCATTTTGTTTTTAATATATGTAGACTCTTTCAAATGTTATTATAAAAGATAGGTTGTGGCCAATACTATTATGTTTCCATACATGACGAACCATGAGGTTCGAACCAAAATATTTGTACTTTGATGCACCCCAGATTATTACAAAACTCTTTTATGTATAGTTTCCACTCTTTATTCTTCCAACAATAGACTTGTATGCCCCTGTGTTGTGTTGTGATTACTTTTCAATGATTCTGTAATAATTTCTCAACAATAGACTTGTATGCCCCTGTGTTGTGTTGTGATTACTTTTCAATGATTCTGTAATAATTTCTCATCTATATTTTCAATTGTTTTCTCTTAATTAAAACATTGAATATGTAATTTTGGGGTTAGGGTATTGGTGTCGAAATCCCAATAATCAGTTTTATCACAAAGGTTCATTTTTTGTTTTTTTTCATTCCAATCCCAATGGATATACATACAAATACATTTAAGAGTCGAATTCATTTTGCATAAAAGAAAGGTATGGTAGACATTGTTATATGTTTTTTTAAGAATAAATAATCTCTTCTTTTTCATGCATAGTAATGACTTAGCTTATGCTCAGATTTTATTTTTATGTTTATACACATAGTTATTGTACCATCTATTACTGTGGGATCCACTTATGTACTTTGTTGTACTGATATTTAGTTATCAATAATATTTTGCTTATCTTAATGAGTATTTTTCTTTTAAAATAATATATTCTAATCTAGATATAACCCAGGGGATCTTTATATCAGAGAATCATCTACCCCTTCTCTGAGTCTTATTTTATTTGTTTAGGACTGAAGGTTTTCTATGGGTTTTTTCTCCTTCATCGTTCCTTCTAACCTGCACAACTTTTATTTATTTAGTTATTTATTCATCATGATATGTATATATTTGACTATTTCTTATACGGAAATAGTTCCAACAAAACATTCATAACAACTCAAACACTATTCAATACCTATAATCAACCCAGATTATTAGTATAACAAATTTTTGTTCTAGAAGTATTTATTTTCTTTTCTTGATCAGTCCATTCTTGTCCTCTATCATGTCACAGTTAGTTCAACAAATCTTTTATAATTATCTTTCTTCTAAGAAAAACCTACATTTGTGTACTAGTAAATATTTGAAGTATAGTTCTTCTTGCAAAACACATAGTCAGTCCATATAAAATATTTTTCTTCTATACAACTACTCTACTCACAATTATACCCATACAAAAGGAATTTTAACCTAGTCTTATTTGAATCCTTTCTAGAAAAAAGGGTAAGAGGCTACCACACTCTACCCAACATTGAACCAATTCTTCACTGGTTCCCCGAGATATTTCCTCAAACTGTTAAGAATAACAAAATCATAGAAGGATTTTATTCTCTATATTTAAAAGCTCCTAAATCCTTAATATCATCCTGCTAAAATTATTGGATTTACCAGTCTTTCTCTCATACTTGTTTTTTGTTCAAGCACTACCTTTATCTCCCATAGATCTTGATTTTCATAGAGTCTACATCATGTAATT
>APFE030470256.1:55068-72307 GCA_000404065.3 Pinus taeda | reverse complement strand
TGGAAAAAAAATAAAAATAATAATAATAATTGAAGAACACTCTATATAAAAGTATAATGAGATGTAATAGAGATTTTATTAAATTTTATAGATTTTTTTTCATAAATTTAAAAAACATTTTTTCCAGGAGAAAAAAAGCATGATATATTATATTTGAGTAAATATAAAAACAGATGTACATGTATGTATGATCCACATATCGCACATATCTTATAACACATCTGATACATATAGATCAGTCATATCAAAAGACATATATGTGGATGTGAAAACAGCAGAGTGAGAGTCATGGTAGTGAATATAACCATCATATAGTCTAATATGGAAAAACAAAAAACAATCATATTCAAATAGATCCATATATCATGTGCCATGTAGTCATGATATTGTACAAAATGAAAGAGATAGGCGTGAGGGAATCATTGAAGATTCGTGAGTTCCGCCATTTCCATGTCATCCACAGAAAAATGAGGATGAGAAATCGTTGATTCCCATTTTGTCTGCTCCACCATAAAAGAGCTGCACGGGGAGAGTCAAAAATAGTTAGTGGAAAATCAAAAGTATTTTCCAGTACATACCAGATCCGCAGTGTGGATGGGCATTTGAAAAAAATGTGGAGGTTGGTCTCTTCATCTGATTCACACATAGAACATCTGCTGGGGCCGTGCCATGAGTGCTTCCTAAGATTTTCCCATGAGAGATTCTTATTGTGGTAGACCAACCACGCAAAATGAATGATCTTAAGAGGACACTTTGCCTTCCAAAAAACTGAAGGGAAAGGCGGAGAAGAGTTTGACGATCTAGAGCTGATCATAAACGTATATATATCTCTGACAGACACAGGCCTCCGAATACTACAAACAGTCCAGTTTAGATGATCAGCCAAGCCATGACGATGGAATCCTCCCTGGGATAATGAGTCCTTGATCGATTTCCAGTTCCCCTCCAATATGTCCAGCACGTTGAGATCATGGCCATCCTTCCAGATAGGTGTTGAGCCGCGTCATTCTTTGATGAGTTTGTCCCAAGTGAAAATACCATGTTGTTGTAGATGAAAGGTGAGGTCCCTTGGTATGTGTAAATCACCAAGACCACAAGCGATGTGGTCGATGCCAATGAGGATACTACTGCCAGTATATATCTGCCATCATAACCGGGACAAGAAAAATGTTTCAATCTTCCTCATGCTGAGCCATATAGGAGATCCATACCACGGCCCAATGGTCCCTTGCCTGTACCAAAACTCCATGTTCCTGCCCTTCATGTATTTATGTCGAATGAGATTGCTCCATGGGCTGTTACCAAAGATGCCCCTCCACAAAGTGCGACATATAAGCGCGCATCCAAAAAGTCGAAGATCCTTTAAGCCCCATCCGCCTTATTGTTTTGGTAAAGATATGTCCTTCATTTTTGCAAGATGAGTTTTTTTTGTGTGTGGATGAGCCTCCCCATATGAAATTTGCAGAGATCGTATTGAGACGCTGAATGATGCTTGAGGGTAAATAGAACAAATGTGCCCAAAAAACAGATAGTTGTGATAATACTGCCATGGCCAGAATCACTCTACCAGCCAGAGATAGAGACCAAAATTCCCAAGATGATATTTTTTTATAATATCGCTCAATCAACCATTCCCAGTCTGCAACCGAATATTTATGTGTTTTTAGGTGGAAGCCGAGATAAGTGATACCATTCTAGATCGGATATGCGAGAACACTAAACATATCAGCAATTCTGTTTATCATAACCATGTCTGTCCCATTATAGTATAAAATAGATTTGGTTTTGTTGATAACAAGTCTCGTGGCCTTTTGAAAATTGTTGAGGATGTCGAAAAAACAGACCCATGATGATAGGTGAAGCATGGCGCATAGAAGGACATCGTCCACGAACAGATTGTGAGATAAAGATATGTGCCTACTAATCTTGATGGGAATACATCGGTGTTCATCCACTGCCTTGTTAATGTGTAGACTGGGCGTATTCATGGCTAGGATAAAAATAATGGGTGCAAGTGGGCATCCCTCGCAGAGTCCCCTTTCAGCGCGGAAGTATGGGGATGGAATGCCATTGATATTGATAGCATAATTAGCGTCTTCAATACAAGCCATGATCCAGTTGATCATCTCAACCTGAAGCCCAATCTTAGCCAATAGACATCTGATGAAGCCCCAGCCTATGCAGTCATATGCCTTTTGTAAATCAATTATGAGAACTGCCCCATCAATGCTCTTGGAGAACATGGAAAAGATACCTTCCTCAGTAAAAGCCACTGCGTCCAAAATGTTCCGGCCCTTTAGAAATGCATGTTGATCCTTAGATAAGTGAGTGGCCAAAGTGCCCTTTATGCGCTCCGCGATGATCTTTGATATGATCTTGAAAGAAATGTTGCACAAGGAGATCGGTCTATAGTCTGAAAAGGATTCTGCATCTCTCTTCTTTGGGATGAGAGCAATCAAAGTGGATGAAGTGTGAGGATGTATGCGCCCAGAGATGCGGGATTCCTCAATCATCCGAATGAGGTCATGTTTGATAATGTCAAAGAATTATATAAACAATTCTATGGTCCACCCGTCTGGGCCAGGACATTTGTCTTTGTTGAATGACTTAAGGATCCCATGGAGCTCGTCCTCAGTAATCGGCTGGAAAACAGAGTCGTTTATATCATCATCAAACATATTGGGAAATAATTCAATCCCCCAAAGAATGTCCCGTATGGCACAGCCCATGCCCCGACTGTATTGATTTTTAAAGTGGTTGAGGGCAGCATCAGTGATATCCTGATGAGAGTATAAATATCCACCATCTCCATCACAGATTCTCCAAATAGCATTCATCTCTCGTCTGTGATTTACATATTTGTGGAAAAATTTAATATTCCGATCTCTCTCCCTGAGCCATAACGCCCTACTCTTGAGACGCCATGAGGATTCCTCCTTCTTTAATAGTTGGATCTTGAGACGTGATAACTCAGCAATCTGGCACCTAATGCTAAATGAAAGAGAATTTGGACCATTTGAGGAGAGAATATGGTCCAGTTCATATTGAATCTTCTGCAAAGAAGATCGGTCGCGCTTCCTTTTTTCCATTTGCCATGGCTTGACTTTAGATCGAACGTAGGACATACGTTCTCTAAAGGAGGGGGGAGATGAAGAAGAGTTACATACAGAGGCATTCCATGCATCAGTAACAATGAGGATTAAACCCGGATCGTCCATGAATGTTCTATCAAATTTGAAAGGATAATGTTGACGAAAAAAACTGTGCCGCCATTGTATGAATACGGGCCGGTGGTCAGATATGGAATCGTTCCCAATGGAAAGAAAAGGCATACCCATGGAATCTAGAATGTCCGCGTGTATGATAACACGGTCAATACGCTTTGCAATATAGGCACTTCCAGACCGACCGTTATCCCAAGTATGAGTCAGTACAGATGGAGCGACATCGATGAAATTCCTGATCAATAGATGGTTCCTTAAGAAGTCTGCAAGCGGGTCCATTTTCCTGCCACCACCCCAAACTTCGTCAGGATAGAGGGTGAAATTCATATCCCCCACAGTCATCATACGTCGAATCTCACATAGATCCGATGAAAAGAAACGGTCCCAGAAAGGATATCTGTGCACATATGGAGCATAAGTATTTAGAATATGTATAGGGAGGTGGTGCCCCCGAAATGAGGCAGAAATCATAATGCCAGCAAAGCATTTATAGGCAATGGCGCGAATCCAAAGTGGATTCCACAAAACAGCGAGCCCTCCAGAGTGTCCACATGCATCAATGGCCACCATATACCATGATGGGAACATCCTCCGGAAGTATGTAATGGATGACTGTCTGTCATGCATAGTTCTTGAATAAGAATGATCTTTGGCCGAGCAGAGATGAAAATATGTTTTAGTGCAAGATATTTGGGGCCAGCACCGAGCCCCCATATGTTCATGGAAACAATGTCCGTCATGGAATAGATGGCCCAGCCGCATCTGCTCTAAGAGGGTGTGTCTGAGGAGAAGACATATCAAAAATCGGGATGTCAACCAGAGATAATGACCGAACCCCCTACGCAGGACATTGTGATATTCCACGAAAGTGGCGAGAGCCACCCCTGGATGTCTTCCTGACAGTGATGTTTTTGCCGGATGCCGGGCTGATAATGGGAGAGGCATGGTGGAAAGGCTTGTGGATGGTAAGAGGCTCAAGTTCCATAGATTTATGATGTAGGAGGAGGTTAATATCATTGTCAAAGGGATTGGCGGGCGTTGAAGTGGGAGAATTAACAGGAGTGACCGCAGAGGTGGGCTCCTTCCCCTTTGTTGACAGAGGTGGGAGGCGCGAGGGGGGGAGGAGGAGGAAATGAAGATGGGAAGAGAGCCCCTAGATATATCTCCAATCGGAATAGGAGAGGGAGATCAAATAGCAGGATCATCTGTAGGCTCGGGGATTGCGGCACATGGATGGAAAGATGAGCGCGACTGTGGGAGATTGACCCAGGCCAAATCAGATCCAACAGGAGAATTGGTTGGTTGCCCATCACAAGGACAAGGAGATAAGGATGGAGGTTGATGAGGGGCAGATGGCGGAGGGGCGGTGAAAGAATCAGAGTCGCATGGGTGGCGTCGAGATGATTTTTTCTGATGAGGGAAACGGCGACTGTGGGCATATTTTTTGGGGCATTTATCTATGAGATGCCCAGTCTTGTGGCAGGCAGCACAACGGAAAGGGATGCCCCAGAAGTCCAGTCATTGGGAGATCTGCATACCTCGCCAAGTGATGTCAATATGCTCCGAATATCCACCCCTGTAAGCCCGGTCTATAAGGATCCATAAAATATTTAGCTTCATCGACCACAAAATTACTATCTACTTCATGAAAATGTTTAGATGTTGTAATTGGTTATCAAAGAAGCGCTATCACATTTCAACTAAATTGTTGTTGTGTTATGTCGAAATAACAAGGTGTTAAATGAATCGATGGAAATTTTGGTCCAATTATTTTTTTAATAAAATTGTATATATAGATTATTATTAAATTATATTAAGTGGGGAATAAAATTTTAATGGAAATTAATAAAATACAATCTATTTATTTTTCAAAGGTAATTTATAAACTCATTCTTCCCACTTTCAGTTAGTCTAGTTTAAATCATTTATAAGTTTCAATTAAATGGAACACTAAAACATTAATATTTATATCATTTTATTAAATTAAAATACTAAAGTGCGACAAAATTGTATTAGTTAGATTAAAACTTTTTGATTTTGAATATATTGATTTTAAATGTCCTCGTAAAATGAAGAAAATAGTAATTTTATGTTATTGATTTTTTTTTAACAAAAAATAATATATTTTTCATTAAATTTGTGTTTCCGGAGGAATTTACATTGCAATTGTAGCTTTGGGCATTAACTTTGACTTTTGCAGATTATCTAATTGTGCTTAATTTTCACCACTAATTATAGGGAACCACAATATTCGTATTTTTTTACTAGTGTATACACGACAAAATTGTGACAAGAAGAACATGTAATAAAAACTAGTCATGATACGATAATATCGTATCAGATTAGTTGGCAAGATCAGTTGGGCGGCTCAGGTCAATGCCCAGGCTCAATTCTTCTGGTAGGCTGGCCGGCTTGGCCATCTGCAGTTGGAGATCTACTACTATGCTTCTCAGAGCCTCGACCTCATCTTCTAAGCGCGCGATACGTTGGATTTTCTTTTCTACGGTGTTTAGATTCTCACTTTCCAAACTACTATGTTAGTGTAGCATTACCTGCAAGTCATATATCTCTGTCTTTAATTCTGTGTACTCCTTGTTGCATTTCTTGCAGACAAAGGGGGTCGAGGATGCACAATTTGAAGTTGCTTCTCGCCATTGACCCAAATGCATTGGAAGACTATGAACATAAGTAGAGTGTAGATTTTCAAAATATTTGGAAATCTCACAGACATGGGCCCATGTCTGTTAGATTTCTGAATATTCGAGGAATCTGCAATCAACTTAAACTCAAACTCAACGGATGTAGATCCTAGAGACCAAATTCCATGATGGAAGATGCACGTTAAGGAGAAAAAACCGAAGAAGATGCACGTTAAGGAGAAGAAACCGGAAACCGAAACTTAAGTGGAGAAACAAAAAGATTTAACAATCCCCGAAGTGCTCTCTAGTCCTCCAAATAAGATTACTCCAACCTTAATTCTCCTTACGGAGCGGAGGGTAATCTTATGACCATCCCATGAGTCGATCACACTAAAAAAGGAGGCACAACTGAGAACTAGCAGGAGGGATTTCCTAGGAACAGACTAAGGTCCTCCAGCATTCTCCACAGGAAGAATTATATAATACCATACTCTGGCCAACCCAAGACCAGGATTTTCTTTAACCAACTGATTGAAGAAAATTAAACATCCCCTTGCTAATTTATGCATTTTACCTATCAAATGTTGCATGCGAAGCTGAAATGTGGTAACCGAGCCACCAGGATCCCAAGGACTCCTTTCGTGTTTGGCCTAGTCGTAAAACGGTTTAGCAGTCTAATCCTTATCGGTGGGAGTAAATGTGGCTCGTTGGTTGAGGAGATTTGTAGTATTAACATTTGATGTTACCCAATATGATGTTTGGTATGAGAGGAAGAGAATAATTTTAGCATGCTTGCATGCAATATGGGCCAACATAATGCCACATTGGGCCCATAGATGACTCTCAATGTCATCGTGATGAGAGAGGGCTTGGTCAAGTAATGAAGGAATGTGGTATGGGGTGTGATATCTGAGAGATTAAGATGCTAAGAGATGATGGGGCCGAGGGGCTCAAAAAGGGAATAGGGGGAGTGTTATTAAGCTTCCATTTAGGGTTGGAACTTAGATAGGGAGTATAAGTATTGATCATGCTCATAATTACCATCAAGGGATAACAAAATAGCCATCAACTCCATTAATTTCATTTTTTCCTTCATTTCATAAAGCTTATTGGCTTTTAGATCAACATTTGTATTAAGGTTTCTTGGGATATAAAAGGAATGAGTATTAGCAAAGGAGAGGAGGATATCTTTGACTCGTTGGAGTTATTGGGATATAAAAGGAATGAGTATTAGCAAAGGAGAGGAGGATATCTTTGACTTGTTGGAGTATCAAATTTAGTGTATTGTCTCCTAGGAATTTAGCTTGTTCTTGTTAAAATAGCTAATTAATTTCCATATGGAGATTTATTTAAAATTAGAGAGTGAGTTAACTAAGTGTTTATTCAAGTCAAGTTAAGTGATAGAGGAATTTAGTGTTTGGTTGCATATCAAGTTGTTTTAGGCGAGTCATTAATTGGAAACATATAAATACCTCTCATTTGGTTCATTATAATCATCAAATTTTTGTGTGATTAATAGAAGAGCCACATCTCTTGTGTTTTGTGTGTGAAATTTATATTTAAGCTCCTCTACCTTTCTAACAAATTGGTATTAGAACCGAAAAAAAAAAAAATCACACGATCCATGAAGCTAACTAAACCCGTGAAAAAAAAAAAAAGGGAAAAAATCAATGATTTTTTCAATTTGCAAAATTATCCAATAATTAATAAGCAGCAAAATCATTGAATAATTAAACATTTTTTTATCAACGCTCCTCTCCCTCTCTCTTAACCTACGTTGACTACAACAAACTTATGATACATTTGTTTTTTGCAATGCAACGCATGTCCAGTCCGTCGAAAATACGAGTCAATGCTTTTTTAAACGCTTGAAAAAAAAAGTCATAAAGGTTTTGTATGTCACGTAGGTGGTGACATTAAATAGTTTAACAATAAAGATTTTGTTAATGCGTGGGTTTTCAAAAACAAAAGTTCTACGAGGGTGTGAAAGTTTTTTTAATATTAAAGTTTTTTTGAAAGGGGAACTTTTATTAAAAGGCCGTTTTCTTGGGGGAGGTATTATTTTTAAAGGCTTAATATAAAGATTCTCGAAAGGGTTTAAACAAGTTTGGTTATATTTTTGGGTTGGAGTATTTTATAAAGGTTATAAGGGGAGGTATTATTTTTAAGGGCATAATATAATGATTCTCGAAAGGGTTTAAACAAGTTTCGTTATATTTATGGGTTGGAGTATTTTTATAAAGGTTATAAAAAGGGTTTATAAATAAATAAAAAGGGAATTTAATGAAAATGGTTTATAAAGTTTTCTAGGAGAAGAAGATTTTATTGTTTGAAAAGAAATTTTTAAAGAAGGATGTTTTTCTCAAATTACTAGTCTCAGTTTCCATTGTTTACAAGAAGGATTATGATGTGTGGGTTATTAAGATTACGGCCATGTTGCAAGCTCATGATGTTTGTGATTATGTCTAGTTTGGGTTTTCAGAACCTAATGATGAAGCAAAAGAATGGGCTTTCACTAATGCAGAGAGAGATCTATGGAAGAAAGACAAAAAGAAGAATGCACAAGCGTTGCATCTTATCCAGCAAGGAGTGGATTGAGTAGTGTTCCAAAAGATTATGATCACGTCTTCAACAAAGAAAGCATGGGATACCTTGGCGACAAGCTATAAAAGTATCGACAAAGTCAATATTGTTAAGTTGGAGAATACTAGGAGAGATTTTAAAAGTCTACAGATGAAGGAGACAAAGGTCATCGATTCCCTCATGAGTCGGGTCATAACTGTCATAAATCAGTTAAAAATTTATAGTGAGGAAATTAAAGATCAAACAGTGATTGAGAAGGTCCTCAGATCTTTGTCTACCAAATTTGATGTTGTGGTAGAAACCATAGAAGAAGCCAAGGATGTGACATCACTAATAGTTGATGAGTTGATGGGATCACTTCTATCACATGAGGCAAGAATAGACAGAAATAAGGATTCCATTTTAGAGATCACTTTCAAAAGTCAGGTTTCTATGTCAAGAGACAAAGGTTGAGGCAAAATTAAATCGAGAGGTAGAGGATGAGCTAGAAGACATGGTGGCCAGAGAGATGGTCGAGAAGAGCATCAACATGAAAGTGGAAGCACCTGCAGAAGCTCGAACAATAATCAAGAGCCGACAAATCAAAGGTGAGATATTAGTATTGCAATAAATTTGGTCAATATGCCCATGATTGTAGGAAGAGGATAACTAATCAAGGGAACCAGAGAGCTAATGACACTACAGAGAGTATTAACTCCATGTTCCTAGATTGCTATACCATGCATGGACCTTCTGATAATGCGTGGCTATTGGACAGTGGTTATAGTAACCATATGAAAGGCAATAAGAATTTGGTTGCAAATTTGGATCATCTGTGAATACAGAGGTAAAGTTGGGGACAGACAACACTGTAGATCTAGATGGAAAAGGAGTGGTCAACATTCTGACCAAGAAAGGGGAGACGAAGACAACCTCAGAGGTATATTATGTCCCTAGTATTAAACATAATTTAATAAGTGTTGGTCAATTGACACAGAAGGGATACAAAGTTACCATTAAGGACAAGAATGTGTTATATATGACAAGCCCCCAAGTAAGCAGCAGATAACCAAGGTGCAGATGACGAGGAACACATTCTTTCTTCTAATTATGAATTACAATGATCTGGTTAGTTCTTTTACTAATCGGGTGCTCAAAAAATAGCTCAAAATTAAAACTTATCGGATTGGTGTGGAACCTAGACGATTACGTAGTGATCGTCATCCTGAATCCAACACAACTTGTTTCACATGAAACAAACACCGTATGCTCCCAAAATCATGTTTTGTTCACTTTTCCCAACACGCAAATATTTGGAAAAAAAATTGACAACCCAGTTGGCAATTCGTACTACTAATGTGGCAATGATTAGGCAGGTGTATGTGGCAGGTTGACTGGTCAATGGGTTCAAAGAATCGTATTGTGCCAAGTGGCACATTTTTATAGGTTGCAATTTGGTAATTTGTGATTGGTTGGTTGGTGGCCAACCACTGCTGACAAGTGGCCCAGCCGGAGGCCGCCATGTGGCAGTCCCCAGGCCACAAAAATTTTGGGTCAAGTCCTAGTAATAGGCAGCAAGGGTTGAACCCACGACCACATAGCAACGAGCAAATCCAACTACCAACATACCATCGCATTATTTCTTACTAAATAAGAACTCTGCACATATTAAAATGTTATGAGCGCACCATTTTGGGGGAGAGGCCAGCCCATGGGGGTCAACCCTTGCTCACACCACCACATATGACCACCAACCAAGGGGGGGGGGGGGGAGGTCGGCAAGGGCAGGCCATTGGCCTTAGCCCCGGGCACGTGTCCCCCATGTGCCTGAAATTTTCGGATTTAAGGCGTTAGCAGACATTTAAAATGTCTGACATTTTTGCTCAAAATTCAACAAAATTGTCGCTCCGTTAACACATTTTGGAGCAAATTTGTAGGATGGTGTCGGATTTTGGGGAATTTGTGGTGCAATTAGCATAATATTGGAAAATTCCATAACTTCTTCAATTTTTAACCAAATTAGGAGCAAAAAGAGGCTACACAAACATTTTTGGGCATTTTGGAGTCATTGGAATAAGTTTCAGATCTTTATGAGCATTTTAAATTGATGTATTCACATTTTATAGCATAATAGAGAGAGGCAAGTCATTAGAAGATGGACCAAGGAGACGTAGCCCAAGAGGAGTGAACTCCTTCATCATGTGTTGTTGTGATACTGTTTATGGTGATGTTTATGTCTATTGTATGTTGTTGTTCTATCATTTGTTTATGTTAATTTGCACGTAAAAATTACATAATAGAACTCAAAAACCCATGTTTAAACTTGCAAATAATTTCATAAATCCTCAAGCACATTTAACATATTCTGAAAAGGAATTTTAGCACAATAAATCTAATTTTCCCAATGAGATCAAGTTTGGTATCAGAGCTCTTGGTTTTATTGGTGCAAGAAGGATTAAACTGTTTGCAAGTGAATGTCATGCTTAAAAGGTTGAAACTCAAGAGAGGAGAAGGGAAGATGGTTGAAAGTCCTGAAGTTGGTTCAAGGGGAAAGAGGGAAAGGTTACCACAATCTCCACCACCGGTTCTTCCTCAAGTTGCAATTGAAACTCTAGTGAGCATGTCTCATGAAGGAGAACCTACAAACATGATAGAGGATGAGAAGGTCTTCAAGAAGGCTTTCTTTGATATGACATAGATGGTGAAGGTCCTCTATGAAGAGAGGAATACCAGACTGCAGGGTGAAAGCTCCAAACCTCCTAAAGAAGAAGGTTCTTCAAGAGGAGGAGGTAATGGAAATGGAGGTAACCTCCACCCTCTCCACCATCTTCTTCATATTCTTCTTCACAGGCATATTCACCCTCTTCCACTAACAAAACCCTTACTCATACTCATTAACATACCTTAAAAGGAACTGGTAAATCACCCTTGTTAAAACTTGATGTTAAATTTGAACTGCCCATGTATAATGGTGAAGTGAATGCAAAGAAGCTTGAAAATTGGGTTCGTCAATTGGAGGTCTATTGCAAAATTCAAAAGCTTCATGAGGATGACAGAAAGATTCAATTAGCTTCCTTAAGGTTGGAGGGTGCAACACGATTATGGTAAGATCTCAATTTCTTGGTCTGACTTCATTGTTGCAATTAAAAGACAATTCTACCCTCTAACTTATATGCATGAAGCCATCATGAATTGGAATAAATTTAGACAACTTAAAGGTCAAAATGTTCAAGATTACACCCAATAATTCAGAAAAATGTCTCTAATGTTAGGTGTAGATTTGCAATCACAATACACGTTGCTGAAGTACATAGGGGGATTACACATTTACCTTATGCATATTATCCTTATGTTTAATCCCAATAATCTAGATGAGATGTGTGTGCAAGCCACTCATTTTGAGACAAGAGGGAAAAACACTCCAAAAGAGGGTAGTAACAAGCCATTTAAGGGTAAAGGAAAATAAAAGGGTTTCAAAGGGAAGGGAAAGAAAAATGAATCTATTAATAAGGAAGGAGAGAAATTGACATGAAAGCATTGTTCCAAAGAGGGACACAATGAAGCTCATTGTTGGAAGCTTCATCCTGAAATGAAACCAAATAAATTCAACAACAAAGGAAAACAAAAGACAACTACAACCACTCAACATGATTTGGGATCCAATTCGGGTGATGAAACTAAAATTACAACCATGGGTATGAAAGGAAAATAATCCATTAATAGCACTGGTACTTCAAATTTACACAATGAAACTCCAAATGAAAAAAAGAGGATAGAACTTTTTCACATAAGGGTGATCTCAAAACATAGCAAAATTGATACTCTTTTTTATAGTGGCTTTCAAGCTAATCTCATCTCTGAAAACATTGTCAAAAGTTTAAACTTTGAAACCATTCCACATCATAAACCATATCCACTAAGATGGGTGTGCGACAATGCACAATTGCAAGTAACTAGAAAGTGTAAACTGAAATTCGTCATTACTGCAAATTTTATAAATGAAGTGGAGCTTGATATTGTGCCATTAGACATATGTGGTATATTTTTGGGTAGCCCGTATCTCTATGACAGAAAAGATATCTTCCATAGACATGAAAACAAATACCATTTGTTCAAGTATGGATTAGAATATATTATGAGAGCTCGTAGTAAGAAACTAAATCTTTCACTTGTTAATGTGGGGCAGATGAGAAGACTAGTGAATTGAAGCAAGAATTTTGTGCTTCTAATGATCAAACCCAAGAATGATTTTGATAATGAAGATTTTCAAGGTTGTGATTCAAGATTGAAATCTGAATTGGTTGATGTTGTTAACCAATATGATGAGATGTTTCAAGAACCAAAAGGATTACCTCCCAAGTGAGGAATCCAACATGAGATACAGTTGCAGCAAGATAGTCCTCTTTCTAACATTGGCATGTACAGGATGTCAATGATGGAAAGTGCATAAATTTAAAAACAAATTCTAGAGTTGTTGGATAAAGGAATCATCAGGACAAGTTCCACGCCATGTGGTTCACCTATTGTTTTGGTGCCAAAGAAGGGTGGAACATGGCACATGTGTGTGGACTTCTGTGTGTTGAACAAGATTATGCTAAAGAATCGTTACCCACTACCTAGAATAGATGATTTATTAATCAATTGAAAGATGCAAAGTATGTTACTAAGTTGGACTTAAGGAGTGGCTACCATAAAATTAGAATTGCTGAAGGAGACATTTGGAATACAACATTCAAAACAAAACAAGGTTTGTTAGAATGGTTAGTTATGCCTTTTGGTTTATGTAATGCTTCTGCTACCTTCATGCATGTGATGAATGATGTGTTGAGGCCATTTCTTGATGAGTTTGTTATAGTATACTTAGATTAATTATTAATTTTCAGTAAATATCATGATGAACATGTCATTCATGTGAGAAAAGTACTTGATGTCTTAAATAAATAACAATTGTATCTAAAGATGTCAAAGTGCGAGTTTGGAAAAACTTCTTTAGTTTACTTGGGTCATATTGTTGGAGGAGGTGAGTTGAAAATAGATCCCTCCAAGGTTGATGTCATTTTGAATTAGCCAAGGCGCAAGATAGTTACTGAGGTAAGAAGTTTGTTGTGAACAACCCAATATTGAAGGAAATTCATTACTAAGTTTTCTTTTATAGCAGCTCCTTTGCATGCATTGACAAGTGCAAAAAAGGTTTTTTAGTGGGGAGGCAAACAACAAAAGGCCTTTGATGCATTGAAGGAAAAGATCAGTTCAACTCCAATACTTGCACTTCCAGACTTGAGATAGTCATTTGAGATCTAGACTGATGCTAGTGACTACGCCATGGGTGCAGTCCTCATGCAACATGGTGAGCATATCTGTTTTCATTCGGAAACGTTCAATGGCGTAGTGATTAATTATCCTACATATGACAAGGAATTGTATGCATTGGTGCAAAGTGTGAAAAATTGGAAACACTACTTGATGGGTAAGGAAACAATCATTCACACTGATCATCAACCATTGTAATACTTGCAATCTCAATCTCGGTTGCAGCAATCAAGGCACTTTCGATGGATGGGTTTTCTTCAACAATTCCACTTG
Source organism: Pinus taeda (assembly GCA_000404065.3). NCBI lineage: Eukaryota > Viridiplantae > Streptophyta > Pinopsida > Pinales > Pinaceae > Pinus > Pinus taeda. The sequence goes on along the minus strand of APFE030470256.1, from coordinate 58,299 downwards.
GTAATAAGGTATAAGAAAGTATCTACAATAAAGTTGTTGATATGCTTTCTAGTCCTATTATTAGTGCAACTACTTTACTTAAGTATAATTCTGTTTTGCATGAAAGTTATATTGAGCAATATGCATTAGACAATGACTTTCAGGATGTTTATTCAAGCTTGAGTCAAGGTAACCAAGTAGAGGAATTGGATTATCATTTGCATGATAACTTGTTGTACCATCTTAGCAAGCTTTGTATTCCATAGGGAGAAAGAGTCAATATCACAAGAGAGGCAGATACTTATCTTATTGCTGGTCATTTCGGTGTAAGTAAGACGATGGCACATCTACAGAGGTATTGTTATTGTCCTCGTATGCTTGAAAGTGTCTCACATTTTATTAAAGGATGTTCATTATGTGCATTCAGCAAGCCTAGCAATAGGAGACGACCATGGGAGAGTGTTTCTATGGATTTTGTAGGAGGTCTTCCATTGTCAAAAAGAGGTCATGATTACTTGTATGTAGTTTTGGATAGGTTCAACAAAATGTGTACTTTGATGCCATGTAAAAGAAAATTATAGCTGAACAGATTGCTCATTTATTATTTTAGAATGTATAGTTGCATTTTCGATTTTCCACATCCATTGTTAGTGATCGACATTCTTTCTTTGTTGGGAATTTTTTTTTTAAGATTGTGGGGATTCATTGACACAAAATTGAAAAAGAGCACAAAATTTCATCCACAAACAGATGGTCAAACAGAGGTGGTGAACAGGACAATGATACATCTTCTTCGTGGGTATTACAGCAAGCATCCTAAGTAGTGGGATGAACATTTGCACTATATTCAACATGCTTACAACCATACCAAGCACTCTTCAACTCAAACATCGCCATTTGAATCATGTTTCAGATACTTACCTAAGTCTCCTTTGGATTTCATTTTTGGGAAAGATGTTGCTATTGATGGTCATAGTGATATAGACAAAGAAAGAAGGTTCATTGAACAAATCCAATTGGTACACCAAAGAGTTCAAGAACAGTTGGAAAAGAGCCAAGTCAAGTACAAAGCAAGGCACAAAAAGAATTGTGTAGATCACAAGTTCCAAGTCGGTGATGAAGTTTGGCTTCACATTAGCAAAGAGAGGCTCCAAGGAGGAGGTAAAAAATTGAAACCAATTAGATATGGTCCATTCATAATTTTGGAAAAGATTGGTAACAATGCCTTCAGGTTGGATTTGCCTTCATATATGCAAATTTATGTTGTTGTTAATGTTGAGAACTTAAGGTTGTATGAGCCTCTTTTGATTGAATATCAAGGATAAAATGTCTAAATTCCTTCCATTGAGGATTTTTATCCTGAATACCTTGATGAACTACAACAAGACACCATTCTTGATGGAAGAACAAGTCTTCAAAATGAGGGAATGTGGATTACCTTCGAGTGGGGCTCAAGGGAATAAATTCTTTAGAGGCCAAACGGATCAATATTGGAAAGGTGAGGAAACTGTAACCTCACTTGCTAGACAACTGAAAGTGATCTTTTAGGGTCCAAAAGGCTTCGAGTGGGGAGGAATGATCGGGTACTCAAAAAATAGCTCAAAATTCAAGGTTGTCGGATCGGTGTGAAACCTAGCTGACCATGTGGTGCTCATCATCCTAAATTTGACGCAACTCATTTTGCATAAACCAGGCACCGTATGCTCCCAGAATCATGTTCTGTTCACTTTCCTAAATAGACGAACTTTTGAAAAAAGATTAATAACCCAGTCAGCAGTCTGTATTACTAATGTGGCACTGACTGGGCAAGTGTATGTGGCAGGTTGATTGGTCAATAGGATCGATGAATTGTATTGTGCCAAGTGGCACATTTTTATTGGGTGAAATTTGGTAATTTGTCATTGGTTGGTTGGTGGCCAACCATGGGCTGATAGGTGGCCTAGCCAAAGGCTGCTATGTGGCAGCCCAAGGGCCAAAAAAATTTTGGGTTGAGTCTGGGCAACAGGAAGCGGGGTCGAACCCACGACCACATAGCAACGAGTGAAGCTAACTACCAACATACTATCACAATAGCTCTTACTATATAAGAACTCCACACATATTAAAATGTTATGAGTGCGACATTTTGGGGGAGGGGCCAGCTCATGGGGGTCAACCCTTGGCCACACCACCACATACAACCACCAAGCAGAGGGGAGCAAGGGACAAGCCGATGGGGGCGGGCCGTTGGCCTTAGCCTCGGGCACGTGGCCCCCATGTGCCCAAAATTCTCGGATTTATGGCATTAGTGGACATTTAAAATGTTTGACAATTTTGCTCGAAATTCGGTGAAATTGTTGACTCGTTAGCGTGTTTCGGGGAAAATTTGTAGGATGGTGCCAAATTTTGGGGAATTTGTGGTGTGATTAACAGAAGATTGGGAAAGGCCAAAAATTCTTCAATTTTTGACCAAATCAGAAGCAGAAATAGGCTACATAGGCATTCTTGGGCATTTTGGAGCCATTAGAATATGTTTGAGAGCTGTCTGAGAATTGTAAAATGATGTATTCAAATTTTTTAGAATAATAGAGAGGGCCAAGCCATTGGAAGCTGGACCAAGGATCAGGGTTGGAATTTGGATTCTTTATTACCTGTCAAATAATTTTTTTTTGACGTTTTGGGTTTTTATGTTGGCTGTCAAGGAACGTTATGTCTAAAATTTTTCTCTTCAATCAAAATGTTTTGATAATAAATCAACCCTTCATCAATAAAGGTTTAATTAAAAAAATACTTTTCAATCACACCACTTTGTTAATTTTTTATTACATATTTATAATAAGAAAAAAACAACGTGACCATGACTAAATGATTTGTTGAATCATAAAGGTTGTTTTACTCATGGATTGGATCCATAACTCCCAAACCATCGAGATTCAGTGCTTCTCCCAAACACATATACAAAAATTATGAGTAAATCTAGAAATCTATTTTACTCACACCCAACTCATTGTTATTGCAATCAATCTACTCCTATTTTAATTTCTCAATTTGGATTTCTATTAGATAATTTAAATGTTACAATTTCAGTTAAAACAAATAGATTTCTTTCACCAAATAAACCAAAAACTTCAAAAAAAAATTCCATCTTAAAAACTTTGGAGTTGACCAAAAACTATCCTCCACAATGCCCATACTCTCCGCCATCATAATATCACGAAATCTAGATAAAGTTCAATTTTAATAAACCAAATAAACTTAATTTATTTAAATATA
>APFE030470256.1:33860-54762 GCA_000404065.3 Pinus taeda | reverse complement strand
AATAAAAACAAATATTAGAGAATTCCAAATATCAAAAAAGTGAACAGTAAAAAATACGTTTTAGAACTTTGAAAGCCCATCACAAAAAACGGATTTTTAAAATTTTTAAACGTGAAATACGGTCAAAATGCCTTGTGACGGGCAAAATGCCCGTCAAATTCCAACCCTGCCAAGGATACATAGCCCAAGAGGGGTGTACTCCTTCCTCATGTGTTGTTGTGATACTGTTTATGGTGATGTTTATGTCTGTTATATGTTGTTGTTTAGTCATTTGTTTATGTTAATTTGGACATAAAAATTACATAAAATCACTCAAAAACCCATGTTTAAACTTGTAAATAATTTCATAAATCCTTAAGCACATTTAATATATTCTGAAAAGGAATTTTACCACAACAAATCTAATTTTTCCAATCAGATCATTTACAGTTGCATGTTCTAATGATTATTGGTTATGGCACTTTCAGTTTGGACACTTGCACTTTCTAGTTTAATATTTTTGCAGCAGAAACAAATGGTCATAGGATTAGCTCCCATCAAAGAACCTGCTAGTACTTGTGAGTTTTTCATCTTGGCAAAGAAACACCGTGAAATTTTTCCAAAGGAAGTTGCATACAGAGAAAAGAAACCTATTGAGCTAGTGTATACATAATTGTGTAGACCTATGAGGACACAGTCGATTGGTGGAAGTTGTTAGTTCCTCACTTTCATTGATGACTATAGTAGAAAAACGTAGCTTACTTCTTGAAGAAGAAGTCTGAAACTTTTGCAAAAGTTCAAAGAATTCAAAGCCTTAGAAGAGAACCAAAGTGATCGACAAATCAAGGTATTGAGGTTAGATTGAGGTGGCAAATATCATTCGAAGGCATTCCATGATTACTGCAAACAACATGGAATCAAAACACTGTTTACAACTAGGTACACACCACAGTAGAATGGTATAGCGGGGAGAAAGAACAAAACCATTATGAACATGGCAAGGAGCATGTTGAAAGGAAGAAACTTGTTTAATGAGTATTGGCTAGAAGCAATTGCATGTGTTGTTTATGTGATAAACAGATCTCCTAGAAACAATGTGATGAACAAAGTACCAAAAGATGCATGGTTAGGTATGTCTTGCAGTGTATCTCTTCTTAGAGTGTTTGGATGTGTAACTTATGCATGCGTTTCTAAGGAACTAAGAGGAAAATTGGATGATGAAAGTGAAAAATGCGTATTTACTAGTTATATTGAGTAATCAAAATCTTACAAATTATATAACCCTGTCACCAAGAAGACCATAATAAGCAGAGGTGTTGTGTTCAAAGAACAAGAGTCATGGAATGGGACTGTATACAAAACAGTTGATGCACAAGTTCCATTGATGGAAGAAGATGATGCATTAGAAAAGGAGCAACAAGAATCACAGGTGAAGACACCAAAAAGGACTCCAAGATTTTTTGAGCGGCATGGATATTCAAGAAGATCAATAGATCAAGATTCTCCCAGCAATATGAATCAAGCAATGGTAAGAGAAAGACGAGAAATCTGAAATATATTTATGATGATTTGGATGTTAGTTCAACTTTTGCATTGTTGTCATTCCAACCTTATTTGTTTGAAGAAGCAATCAAAGATGAAAATTGGGTGCAAGCCATGGATGAAGAAATTGAAGCTACTTAAAAGAATGATACATGGGATTTGGTTGATTTGCCAAAGGACAAAAATATCATTGGTGTGAAATGGGTGTACAAGGCCAAGTTGAATGGGAAAGGTGAAATTGAAAGATTTAAAGCACAACTTGTAGCAAAAGGGTTATCACAACAATTGGGAATATATTTTGGAGAAACATTTACTCCAATAGTCAGATTGGATACTGTAAGAGCAGTTCTAGCCACAACAACTCAGAAAAAGTCGAAAATATATCAGATGGATGTGAAATCAACCTTCTTGAATGGAATTCTAGAAGAAGAAATTTATGTGCAACAACCTCCAGGTTATGAATTTGAAGGCAAAGAAGATAAATTTTATAGGTGGAAGAAAGGGCTCTATGGACTGAAGCAAGCACTTAGAGCTTGGTATATTAGAATTGACAACTACATGATCAAGAATGGATTTTGCAGGAAAAACATTGAGCCTACCTTGTACACAAAGGTAAATGAGCATGAACATATTTTGATTGTTTGCTTATATGTTGATGACATGATTTATACAAGTGCTTTTGAATTGGATGAATTTGAAGTAGCCATGATGAAAGAATTTGAGATAAAAATCTTGGTGTCATGAAATATTTTCTTGGCATAGAACTTGAGCAATCTAAAAAAGGAATTTTCATTTGTTAAAATAAATATGTTAGAGATTTGTTGAAAAAATTCAGGATGGAGAATTGCAAACATGTCCCTACACCAGTTGCAACAGGTACAAAGTTACGCAAGGATGATGAAGGATCAGATGTCAACCAAACTCTATTCGAAAGATTCGTTGGCAGCCTCATGTATCTCATAGCTACAAAACCAGATATTATGCAAGGAGTGAGTTTGATTTCCATATTTATGGAGACTCCAAAAGACACACATTAGAGTGCAAGAAAATTAGTTATGAGATACATGGCATGAACTAGAGATTGTGGCATAATATATGCAAGCCCAGTGAAGAAGGATTTGATTGGGTACATAGACAATGATTTTGCAGGAGTTTGGATGATAGGAAGAACACTTCCAGTTATGTGTTCCATCTTGGTTTAGGTATGATTTCATTGGCATCTAAGAAGCAACCTATTGTGACACTTTCATCAGCATAAGCAAAATATGTAGCAACAACATCAACATCATGTCAAGCAATATGGTTAAGAAGAGTATTCGATGGAATCAAACATAAACAACAAGGATCAACAACAATATATTATGACAACATCTAAACAATTGCACTATCCAAGAATAGTGTGTTTCATCAAAAGAGAAAGCATATTGATACTAGATATCACTTTATTAGAAAACTTGTGAGCAATGAAGAAATTCACTTGAAGCCTTGTAAATCTAGTGATCAATTGACTCATATATTTACTAAGTCATTAGCAAAAGATGTGTTTGAATTTCATAGAAGAAACTTGGGTGTTGTAAGCCTAGCTGAGACATAGACCAACAAACATGTTTGAGTTGTCATGAGTCATGTCTTAGTTTAGTGGTCTTAATTAAGGGGGAGTTTTAAAATAGCTAATTAACTCCCACATGGAGATCTATCTAAAATTAGAGAGTCAATTAACTCCCACATGGAGATCTATCTAAAATTAGAGAGTCAATTAACTCCCACATGGAGATCTATCTAAAATTAGAGAGTCAATTAACTGTGTTGAGTAAAATCGAGTTAAGTGATAGACAAATTTAGTCTGTGGTTACATGTCAACTTATTTTAGGTGATTTGTTAGTTGGAAACATATAAATACCCCTCATCAGGTTCATTGTAATCATCAAGTTTTTTGTGTGATCAATAGAAGAGACACAACTTGTGTGTTTTGTGTGTGAAATTTGTGTTTAAGCTCCTCTGTCTTTCCAAAAGTTCTCAAGTGTCTATTGACATGGAAGAAGTCTCCCTAGATTAACATGTCTCTAACTACCCAATAATTCTCAAGTGTCTAATGACATAGAAGAAGTCTCCCTAGATTAACATGTCTCTAACTACCCGATGTGAGCTAAAAAAAAGTCTTAAATAGAGACCATACACCTCGGTTTGATTATTCTATTTACTAATGTCAACTATTATTATTTCCAAGTTACAAAGAATCCCATAATACCACCTTATTTTATGTTATTGAATTTGAATAATAATAATAATAATGGTTCAATTTTTTCTAAAATATTGAATTTATTTTGCATTTAAAAATACAATTTAAACCATAAACATAAAATGCAAAAATAACCGAAAAATCAAACACCCAAAAATGGCCTCTCCATAAGCTTGGCCACATTTAAATTAATAAAAAATTTCTGCCATCAATACATTCCATGTTACGTAAACTCCTTTTTTCAGCTGGTTTAAACCACGAGATATTCACTGTTGTCCTTTAATATGGATCCATCATGTCTTCATTACTTCGACCTGAACTAATCTGCCTGCGCCTGAGTTACGTGTATTGAAAGCTAACTATGTTATTAGGTTTTGAGTTGTTTTTTCTTTCTTTCAGTTCAGCAATTTTTTTAATGAACCAAAAACATGTGCAATATCATCCACTCAAAATTTATGGATTGCAGTACAATTTATCCACAATCTAAATATAGGCAATATCATCCATTCAAATATGTGTTTCAAAATTGTGGAAGTACAAGATTGTTACATCTACAGGTTAGGATTTTTTTTTAAAGGCCCAAGCCTAACTGATGACAGGACAGTGGAGTTAGAAGAACTAGCTGGCCGTCTCATTGCAATCCTTCACTTCAATATTATTAATTTCACTTCCAATGATTCCCCTCGCTTTCACTGATTTGACAGCACGTACAACACTCCTGTATACCTTTTACCATTGATTCGTTCAATTATTAGGGGCATTTATTCGTCCATGTTCAGAGAAAGAATTTGTCCATTTTGTTTTTTCGGACATTGCAATTTCGAAGTAAGATAAGGTTTTTGAATTGAATCGATTAATTTTAACTAGAAAAATATGTAATCTCCTTGTTATTATATCTTTTGGTTTCTTGCCTGTTTTTCTCCAAATTTGTTTAATGTTTAAGATTTTAACAAAGGTTAATCTATTTATATATTAAAATTATAAATTAAATAATAAAAAATTATAATTCTAAAACCAAAAAAATATGAGTGGTATAGGAGGAAAAAAATAAAAATGAGCACCAAAAACATAAAAATAAAACTCAGTTGGGTACTTTATAATTAGTTAAAAGCTTTTAAGCTTAAACTAAATTGAGATTGTAAAAAAATGTAATGTAGTGATAATAAGTGGGACTATATCTATTCAATAGTTAATAGTTCTAAACTTCAATTGATAGTTGGGTTGGAGAAATTGCATATTTATGTGAGATGCAAAAGACATAATAGAATGTGGAAGGAGATGCAAAACACATAATAGAATGCATTAAGGGGCACTCTTTATTCACCCTGTCCATTTTATCTAATTCGATGATCTCTATTAAGGATTTGGTATGCTCCTTTCACAATATTCCATTTGGGCACATTTATAGGGAGCAAAATCAGGTTGGGGATCTCTTTTCAAAGAGGGGCATGAAAAGGAGCTTGGGACACTATGGCTAATGCTCAGAGTATTAACTACTCTTGAATAGGAAATCATTTTTTGTTTTTTATATAGTTTTTGCATAGTTAGATAAATTTCACTTTTAGAGAATATGTATTGTAGTTAGAAAAATGACATACTATCAACAACTGGAAAATATCTTTTTGTTTTTTATAAAGTTTTTACATAGTTAGATAAATTTCACTTTTAGAGAATATGTATCACAGTGAGAAAAATGACAGACTATGAACAACTATAGTTTTTTGAAAAGGTCACGAAATGAGATCCTATAGTAAATGATCCTACTAGAGGAACAATGAACATCAAACTGTAAAAGCATGAGAAGACAGATCCATGTTATATGCACCCTCTTTTTATTTTAATGAAAAGACTGCCTTTTTCTTCTTCATGAAAAAACAGTTCTAAACCCCAATACTTATAACAAAGTTTATCCCTTAATCTTCATATATAGTTGGCAGAGACTATGACTTATGGTTTCCAATTCCCTAAGAAATAACAAAAATATATAATTTTAATATTTTGATTTTTTCATAATTTAAAAAATATTATCTAATTATAATCATCCAAAACAAAATTTATCATTTTCAATATATTTCAATGAATTTAATGGTTACCAATATGCTTTTGTTCCAAAAATACATATTTTTTTTAACCATTGTGAATGGTTAATTTTTTGGATTAATCTAGCGGAGGTCTAGCATCAACCTTGGTGATTGCATTATAACAGCAAGAGTATACCCAACAATCTGCAAGCCAAATATACCAAATCTTATGATTTAACAAGAGACCTAATTCCTAGAAATAGGGAGTCTACTCCTAAATCACCATATACTCAATGAGATTTGAATCACTATTTTGTTAATTTCACCTAACGAAACTTACTCTTAAACCACATATTAATGTAGTCCAAAAATACATTTTACTAAACAAATAATATAATTTTATAAAAACAAATTTGAAATTTGAAATTACTAATTATCAATTCAATCTCCAATTTAATATATATATAATATATATATATATATATATAAATAATCAAATTAAAAAACTTGAATATAGAACCATCTGCCAGTTAAAATTAAATAACATTAGTCTGTCTGTATGAGGTAGCTCAAGTAGCAATGGCCATGGAAATGAAGTCTCACTAAATCAAAGAGCTTAAAAAAAAAATAACCTGCAGAAATTCTTCATTATTATGTACACTGTCTAGTTCTGTGAGACGAGAGATTCTCGATATGAATGTAACACTGTCTAGTTACCATGTACAGTGTCTAGTTCTGTGAAACGAGAAATTGTAAGAGTAAATGTAACATGTAATTACTTATATTTCTTCAAATCTGTGTTTCAAATTCAAGAAGTAGCCCAACAAAATATCTGAAATATTGTCTCTATTCTTTCAATGGTTCCATAGTTTTGGAATTGCCAATTTATATATTTACGTCGAAGATTGCAGGTTCTTTGGATTTGTACACGTGGCCAACGGCCATCTTGGGCTCGTTGCTGTCCGTTTACATAAACATGGAGAACTTATTAATTACTTTTCATGAAATGTATTTAAAAAGAATTATACTAGCATTTGCATCAGATGTTACAAGGAAACTTTATAAGGCATAAAATAATAATTTTAAAAAATTTATTATAATTTTTTTTTTTCTATTAAAATTTAATTAAATTTTTTAAATATCTCTTAATATTAATCATATATTCAGTAAGATAACAATTGATTTATATAAGATAGATAACAGTGATTTTTTTATAGAAAATGTACACCAATTGATTTTTGTTATGTAGTTTATTATTATGCTGGATTGATAGCAATGTTATTTACTGGTTAAAAAGTGTACATTAATTGATTTATATGGAGTTTATGCATCATTAAATGTCAGGTTCAAATCGTAAACTATCGCATCTCATTGATGAGCAGACGCTGCTCCCACTCAACGCACGACTAGAAAGGACTTTGCAAGGGAAAAACCGCCAGAAAAAGAGGGCCACTCAACCACTGGAAAAAAGGGGTCATATGATGGAAACAATACATATTTGTTAATGAATATTAAATATTTACAATTATATAATTAACTTACTAAAATGTAATTAAAAAAATTATATGATAAAAACAAATTGTATTATATATATGATTTGTTAATGGACATTAAATAAACAATTATATATATCTACAATTATATAATTACATTGCCAAAATCCAACATTAAAAATATACAATCCATTAGCAAACTACTTATTTTCTTGGCCATAGGATATTCCATATCATATCACAAACCTCTTATTACACTGTCCAATACATAAAAAAAATTAATTATATATAAATATCTGCAGTTGGAACATCTAACCACGTAACTTGGTAATTCAAAGGTTAATTGCCATATTAATGTTTGCATGGTTTTATGACAGGTGTTACATTTATGTTTCCCCATCCCACTGATATTTTATGAGCGATTATGGTGTTTCTGGCTTTTTCGATTCACTTGTCACTATGCACTATACCTTACCATTAATATCACGTTTCTCCGGTTCTGTGTATTAACTCTATCCCTTGCGAGCTGTTCTTTGGACCGTTCGATTGAGTTTTATGATCTCCATGGTTCTGCCTTGGCTCCGTGGCACACGCAGGGCATCCTTCCCTAGGTGGAAGCCTCGAGATCCCTCTCTCATCAACGGTGGAGAGCTCAATTACTCGATCCTAGGGTTACAATTCCATCAACGAAAAGTATGGCTTCTCGGTGGCTGAGTTGAGGCCCATTTGGTTCTTACGCTTTGCATCTCTGCTCGAGCTCTGCACCTCTTGCGAGCTCTGCTCCTACCATGGTTCGGTGCTTTGAATGAGACGAAAACACTGGCTTAGAGGGCTAGCTTTGTATTATGGGCTGAAAACTTCGAATGGTAAGACACCTAGTTTTTTTTTTTTGGAAATATTTTCTGGAAAAGCCAATTTCAATTTCTGAGTTAGCTTAGATTGTTGCTCTTATTTATCTCTAGGATATGTTATTGACTAAATGTTGGTTCCTTCTGACACAACGAAGGGGATTCAGGCTCGAGTACCTTGGCCTCCACCTTAGTGGTTCTAGCTCTTCTCGGAGGTTAATGTTGCGCACAAACACTCCGAGTAAGTCTTGGTCCGAAAGGTTTGCATATGGTTGTTTGAGGGGACTCGTTTCCTTTGCGTTTTTCTAGGAGTCTCCTTAATTTTTGGGTATGGCCCGGTTGCGTTCGTCCGCTCAGAAGGATAACATCTCTCTGTTGTTTTATGTTTACCTCTTGAGGACTTTCTCGCAGTCAACTTCCTCAGGTTGTGCCATATCTAAATTCTCGGCAGGGCCAACCTGCTTTAGGGTCTGCACAACAGTAGAATGCTAAGTTCGAATTTTCTACTGATTATTATTATGTAACAAACATTCTTCCCATGAGAAAGAACGGTTTAAGCGATGTAATGTATATGTTTTTTTTTTGTTTAAAGTCTCCCACGGGTTGGAGCCCCTTTTCAGTGTTCTGTAAAGTTTATTGATAATGTAATGGATTTTTTTGGTAGCTGAGGTCCCTTGAGGCTATGGTTACAGTTTATCTATCGTTATTCACAAATTCTTGTTATTAAACTTATCATCTTCTCCTATATGTAAGGTATTTTACAACACTCTGCTGGTATAAGGACATGCGCAGACTTCTCTTAGTTCTGCGAGTTTGCTATTGTTCATATCATTCTCCGTATAGACCCTTTTGATTTCCTTCTGCTGTAAAAATGTTGTGTTCTGCTAAGCAATTGAATTTGTTGTGCTAGCCATTGTGTTTTGTTGTTATAAAGATTATTTGCTTGCTATTGCTGGGTGTATACGTTAGGTAATTTTTTGGGTTTGGATACTTGTGAACAAGGTTGCCTGTTATTTTGTTACTCGCCTCATAGTGCGTGGCTAGTTTTTGCGAATTTTAATATGATGGGCTCTGTTAAAAGTTCCCTCCCTAAGCTCCATTTTCAGCTTAAGCCCAAAAGTCTCTTCAGGGTTTGGACATAGGGCCGCTTCACACTTCTGCTCACATCTCTACAGTTTGCCAAGATTTAACTTCTTCGTTCTATCACTTAATTCATTCTTCTCGGAGAGAATAGACTAGAGGGAACAACATAGAACGATGAATTCTTTTTTTAGCCACAGTAGTAATGTTGACAGAGTAAAGCAGTGTTTGTTCACCAGGAGGACCGATCTATTTATTGTTGCGGCTTCCGCCGTGCTTCTAGTTGTTGTAATTTGTGTTTTTGTCCAACATATTCAGTCGAAGAGTAGTCGTATAGAATTTAAAACTTTTGTCAAGGTGATTCGAACATCAAATGAATTTCTCAAAGGAGCTTGCGACAAGATGTCCCACCCAAAGGTCTGCGTTTCAACTCTCGCCGGCTTCTCCGTTGAATCCACGCAAGCAAATCCTCCTCAGGTCATCAATGTTATGGTGAAGGCATTGATTGGCATAGTGGAGAGGACATTCATGGTCAGTTCAAAGCTGACAGGGGAAGTGGCCCCTGGATTAGAATGTGATGCTCTCAAGGACTATCTCGAACTACTGGATATGACAGTCGATGATCTCTCCCCAAGCCCTCTCCAAGTTCAGCTCAAACGCTCCTGGCGATGTGAAGACATTTCTCAACATAGGTCTCACCAATTAAGATACCTGCATGGAAGGATTCGCAACTGCAAATAAAAAACAATATGACTGCCCATGCCCTAGATCCGCCATCCGCTAGGTTTCAGAACGCTTTCGTAGCACAGGCACCCGGTGAAGGCCAGGACAAGAGCCTGGCTCACCGGAAGAAATAGAAACTCCGATGTCTGAAATGTACGCCCATAAAGTTGCGTCATTGTACTCTTCGGGCATCACAACTCTAGTTTTCCTCCTGCGCTCTGTGGCCACTACTTTCCTCTTGCGCTTTGCAGACACTGTGAAGCCAAAAGTAATGAGATTGATACCATGCTGTAATCGGTTATGCTGACCATTGCACAAATCGTTTCCCAAACGAATTTGTAACCATTTTGTAACCATTTTGATCGAATGGTTGAAACTTTTGCAATCGTCTAACATAGGATCCTATGGCGTACAAGGATGACAGGTGGGAAGAGAGGGGAATTAATTTAAGAGGGAATGCCTTACGGCATAATTAAGAGTTTAAATGCATGTTGAATAGTGATGGTCTAATCCCACTACCTCAACCTAGTTATCATGTCATGATTTGGCATGAACGACAATCCTCAACAATTTTCATGCCTACCAAAGTCTATTAAACCAACTTTTCTTCCCATTCTATTTGGTCAACTGTTAAACAATAAGCATGAAGTATACACACATGCATTATGTTATGTCTCTGAGCCATGGGTTTTGTACTTCGAAGTGAACCAAAAGGGGTTAAGATTTTGCTGGATTATCCAAAACGTAAGAAATGCACTACAATGTTGGATGGTTTCCATTCATAGAGATGGAACATTTACTTCAACATCTAGGGGAACAAATCATAAGATGGGAATTCCAAAGAGCTTCATGAAGAAGAAGCCATGGGTTTTGTAGTTCAAAGTGAGCCAAAAGGGGCTAAGATTTTGTTGGATTATCCAAAATGTAAGAAATGCACGTAAGAAATGCACTGCAGCGTTGGATGGTTTCCATTCATAGAGATGGAACATTTACTTCAACATCTAGGGGAATAAATCATAAGATGGGAATTCCAAGGTTGTAGATGTATATGGAAAGTACAAAGAAAGTTATCCTTCTATTTTATTTTCATAGAAGTTTAAAGAAAACCCTGGAAATCCAAAATTAAATTTGCCATTATGGGTTAGTGAAAATTCTATTTTATTTTCATATTAGTTTAAAGAAAACCCTGGAAATCTAAAATTAAGTTTGCCATTATGGGTTAGTGAAAATTCTAGGTGATCTCATAGAACTTTAAAGAACCCCATAAATCCAAAATTAAGTTTACCATTATGGATTAGTGAAAATTTTGGGTGAGCATGAGTTAAAAAGTAAAGGAGAAATTTGCGACTATTCAAAGGGAAAAACGACAACAAAAGAGAAGAAAATGAAGCAAGAAAAGAGCAATCCTATTGTTAAAAAGCAACCCTAATTCACTTGGGAACAATATTGAGGTGGAAGACTTAGAGGAAGAACAAAGTGATGATGATATATTTATCAAAAGCTTGGTAAAACACTTTAAAAAGTCTTACACTTCAAACATGAGTAAAATCAACGAAGTCTTATAAAGTGTTTACCAACAAAGACCATGTTATAGAATCAATAAATTTCACACTTTCAGAATTTGAGGACAATTTTGTATCGGAGCCTATATGATGATGATATATTTATCAAAAGCTTGGTAAAACACTTTAAAAAGTCTTACACTTCAAACACGAGTAAAAACAACGAAGTCTTATAAAGTGTTTACCAACAAAGACCATAGACCATGTTATAGAATCAATAAATTCTGCAATTTCAGAATTTGAGGACAATTTTGTATCAAGGCCTATTACAGATGAGCCTATTACAGATGAGTTTGTTGCAAATAAGCCTATTGCAAATAAACTTGTTCAAGATTTTCTCGAGTTTCTTGTTGAAGATTTTCTAATGGAAAACCCACTAGAACAAGAATTATAAAAGAGAAGAAGAATTTAAAAATCAAGATAAAACAATTGAAGAAAATGATTCAAGAATTGGAAATCTAGAATAACCATATTAAAGATGGGAATAAAAAATTGAAAGCCATTATAAAGAAGGTACCTAAAGAAAAATAGCAACTTAAAAGAGAAATACGAATCTTAGTAAGAAAAGAAAAGAAATACCATCAAAAGAGGCAACATACTCCAATGAGAAACAAGAGACTTAACAAAGGAAAAATAAGTTAATACGGAGACCCTATTAATTACTTTTCGTGACATGTATTTAAAAAGAATTATATTAGGTATTACACTAAATAAATATTTGTTTAAATGGGAGTTTTAGGTTTTGTTGTAAAGTTTTTTTTTTTTAATATACGAATGTAAAATGTATTTAAAAAAGATTTTATAAATGAAATTTTAATATTATGGTATTATTAAATTTTAATATTAGAGTTAGAGTAAATATTGTTTAAATGGGAGTATTTAGGTTTTGCGGTAAAGTTTTTAAATTTTAATAATATGCGAATGTAAAATTTATTTTAAAAAAGAATTTAAAATGAATGGTAATTATATGTATTAATTTTTTAAATATTTAATTTTATATATGAATGTAAATGTATTAAAAAAGAATTTTATAAATAGATGTAATATTATATGTGTTATCATTTTTTAAAATTTTGTTTTAAACCGGAGTTTTAGGTTCCGGTTTTAAAAGTTTTTTTTAATATTAAGTAGATGTACTCAAGATTTTATAAACAAACTTTTAATATTATATGGTATTTTATTATTTTTAGAGTTTTTATTTATAAGGATAACAATGATGGGTTTAAAATAAAAAAATAAAGTCTAATGTGAACTGTGGTAACTAAATAAAAAGTTGTTTATCCACTTTTTAAAGTTTCAAGTTTGTTTTTGAAAATGGTATAAAACGGATCTTAACACGTTATTTTACTCCAATTTTTTAAAATTTAATTTTTGGTAAATTTATTTTATTAAAAAATAGGGAATTTTTTATAATTTATTAGAGAATATTGACTGTTATATAGATATATATATAGTTTTAAATTTTATATGATTTGATTTTTTTTCAAAAAATTATCGATTGGACGTTTGTTATATAGTTTTAATGAAACTATATCCTGCAATTTTAATTATTAATTTTACAATTCCAATAATTTTTAAACATTTTAATTGTATTTTGAATAAAAACAACTAAAAAAATGTAATATGAATGTAAATTTAAGTAATATATGCTAGTTTATCAAGTGAGTGTGAGGAATGATATTCTTCTCACCTAAATTCAATTTCCCTAATAACATAAAGGAACTTTGTTATAATTGGATCTAACATTATTGTATTAAAAATATAAAAAGCAAGAACCAATAAATTTAAAAAGAAATCAAAAAGATTTTTAAAAATATGAAAAATTAAAATAAAATAATTTTTTTTACATATTGGTCATAATATATATATATATATATATTATATATATTTATATTATAAACTTAATCATTTACAAAAGTGTTAATTTAAAATTAAAAATTTATATTTAATGAATATTGGAATTTTTAGTTTTTTCAACAAATTATTATCAACATCTTATTGTGTAATTCTTGGTGAAATTTGCAATTGAATTTAATTAAGTTATCTCAACTATTGAAATTTTCAATTCCAATAACTCTTTTTAGTTTAATGTTTTTAATTCTTAAGAGTAGTCATATCATAAGATTTGAATTTGGATAGAGATCATAATAATTTATTATTTCAACCCTTTGAGCTAGACCCAATAAACTTTCGAGGTTAAATTAAATTGATTATATTATTTTTTTCAAAATTAGTTTAAACTTTTTCTTTCTCGATTTTAAGAAATATGATGATGTATATCAAATTTTAAAAATAATGGTAAAATTGAAATCAATTTAGTATATATTCACTATAATAGTAATAAATACATTGAAATTGCCATGTAACCATCTCTCTCCCTTTATCATCACATTTGAAAAGGGGTACACTTTTTGTCCTTTTGCATTGACTTGATACTTCATAGATGGTTCCATTTTCATGTTTGCAGATGACCCTTTTGAATGTTTAGAAAAACGTGAGATTCAAACACTATCCACAAGTTACACATAAATACATAAGATTATGACACTTGGTTTCATATTCCAAGAGGTCTCTTGGATTTTTCATTACTCTTCATGTTTACTTGTGACTTTTCGATTTCCCCACAAGTGAATATTGCAATTTACATAGTCCCCTAAGGATCATGTTTGCAACCTTCACCCCACCATGGCCTCGCCTTCATGTGAAAGGCGTACATGAGTCCAAGAAGAGAACTAAAATATGAAGGTAAATAACAATCAATGCCTAGATGTGATCCCTAAATCTAGTTGTTTAAGGGAGACCACAAACTAAATGAGGTAGCAAAAGTCGAAGTCCTTTACTAGTGGTGGTTTAAGGAAGACCACAAACCAAAAAGGTACCAGAAGTTGAAGTCTTCTGTCAATGGTGGTTTAAGGCTAGTTACGAAGTCTACAACTTGGTTCAAAGCAATTTCTAGAACAATTCTTAATTTGGGTAGAAGTTGATGTCTTCTAGAGAGTGGAAGTGAATTCTGAAATAGATAACCACAAACTATTGAAATAGTGGTTTGAAGATGACCAGAAACTTATGTATAGTAGGAATAGTAAGTCTTCTACTAAGTGGTGGTTTAAGGAGGACCACAAACTAGCTAGATGTTTTGGGACGACCACTCACCAAATTGTGTTAATGGAACATGAGTTTGTCTCTAGCTACATCTCAAATTCTGATTCTCGTTGAATCTATCCCTAGGATATAACTACTATCTCTTGTTCTCACAATGACTCAAGCTCACTTGATATGACTTTGAAGCTGGTAGTTGACTATCAATTCTCCCCTCATTAGATACAAGGTGAGAGGGAGTGCAAAAGAAAAGTATGTTATTTGTAGCTTAGAGAAGAAGTAACTATACATTTGAAGGTCAGCCACATCATATAAAATATGTCACTAATATTGAGACCTCTTCGAGAAGTTTATATAACTAATATAGTATTTATGCATGGAAAGTTTCCATTCTTAGAAGACTATGTCGTGCCATTTTTGTAAATTAAGCCCTCATTGGCCATTTAAATGGTCTTTACCCATCTCCTCAAGCTATATATTATTACACTTTTCTCTTTGAATTAAGGGATGATACAAACCTTCTATTTTGTAATGGTCCATACTTCATGCAACCAAGGAAAATGTAGTTAAATTATTGGACTTTATATTTTAACTTGTAAGTGGATATTCACTTAGAAAATCTTAGGTGGGTTCAACTCTATCATTTACCTCTTTATTGCTAGAGTGATCCTTACATTGAACACCTTTCACTCTTAACCACTATATACCCTAGATCCCTATAACCCCTAACCACTAAGATTCTATCACCATTTAGCCCCTAATATCTGACACCAATCCCATAAGAAATATTAAGGCATATAATCCCTAACCTCCATCCACTAAACCCTATAACCCATAACATAAACCCTAATCCTTATAACTCAAAATGTTATATCCAAGACAGTATAACCCTTAAGCACTGGTGTAAATAACTATAAAAGCCTTCGATATTCAAAAGGATTAACCCACAACTTTTTTATCTCTTATCTTCCGAAATTTCCAATTTTCAATCAGTAGAAACTAAAAACCTTGGACCACAAAATTCACTAACCCATATCATATTAAAATATTATCTCTCTCTCTCTCTCTCACACACACACACACACACACACACACACACACACACACACACACACACACACACACACACACACACAACACAACACACGCCACCACACACACACACACACACACACACACACACAACACGCACGCACAGACCACACACACACACACACAAACACACACGCCGCACACACACACACACACACACACACACACACACACACACACACACACACACACACACACACACACACACACACACACACAACCAATATATTCCAGTATATATAATTGCATGTTATGTACACATTATAATTTGGTATATATACTTAGATTGTCTATTGGAATATTTACATATGCCCCTCTCGTCTGTGGAATACTTTCATAGTTGGTTGTAACTACTAGAATCCATTTAAATAGCCAATGTTTACAACATTGCCACTAAAACTTCTAAGCTATATTCTACATTTTTGGTATATAATAAAGCAAAATGTGAACCTTATTGCTCCCATAATTTCCTAATTTAATGTGTTAGTCTTGACTTCTTGCAATAAGAATACCTTGGAAATCATGTGATGGAGAGTCATGATATGTTGGGATGAAACTAAGATGACTTGTATCCTTCTACCCCCTCCTCTCTTTCCCATGTACTTGCACATACTTCCATTTCCAACTATCTACTATCTTCCCGTGCATATCTAACATCTTGTACTTAATTTTCCATACTTTAGAAGGATATAAATATTACAATTTTCATTACTAAAAAGTAATAAAAAATTGTAACACATTTTTAAAAAATATTAATTTATATAAATTTTATATATTTTTTAAAGACCCGTAAATTTTACAATTTTCATTACCATAAATGAATAAAATATGTAACACTACTTTTATAATATTTGCAATATACATTTTAAATTTGCTTTAAGGATGTAAAAATGACAAGAATGAAGGGATTAATAATTCTTGATATTGGGAGAAAAATAGTATCCAAATTTGCATAGGTATTAGGACAAGTTATTATAGCTAGGAAAAGGCTTACTTACCATGTAAGGGATATTGATTACAAAGGAGGAAATTGTCAACTTGTTTTTAAAATTGTTGGAGATTCCATAATCATCATAAACGCTATGAATACTTTGTGATATTAAAGAGAAATAAATTAACAAATGTTATCATTTCGATTAGAAAGGATTCCAATTTCCTTATGCATTCCTCCTATTTCTATGTCGAAAGACACCTCAACTATGTAGCAGACAAGTGGGCTAACAAAGCTCCAAACCTTGAGATTGGAATACTATTGAAAAATGGGGGTAGAACTACATGTTATATGTCATAGCTCTCAGTTTAGAGTGATGGTTTCAAATCACATTTATTCTCTCATGAGTGAGAAGGTAGCTCATCATTCCATTTGCATTAGTTTGCGAAATTGAAAGATTCTTTGTATTCCTTAAGCACATGTTCATTAATTTTAGTTTTGGTTATTGAAGGGTCCCATTATACTATGTGTTTCATAAATAGGGTAATGGAGTGTGTAGGTGTTAGAATTGGGCAATTGCACATCCTAATTTTGGTGGGGATAACAAGCTCGATATGCCTATTAATTCTCTTGGACCTCCCATTAACATTGTCTATGCAAGCTTAGGGCTCAATTACACCTGCAAAGATTTTTTCTAAGGGGAATTTTATATATTTTGGGGAAACAACACCAACTTATACAATTTATGTCTCCATTTGAAGATTCTTCACTCCCCGGTCCCTTTCATAATCCTAGAATTTGTCCTTTTCTGTTAGGAACATCCTTTGATTGGTTTGATAATGTTTAGGTGAAGGAGGCTGGCCATATTAGACTAGCTCCTTTCCTTCTCTCAATCACTTATTTTCATTTGAGGGATTTCTTTATTTTTTAACCCTTCTAGTTGTCCTATCCTTCATTTTGTATCTTCTTAATCCTAGAATCACTAGGAAACAACTGGGGAAAGCTACCTCAAAAATCTTGTGGGAAAATGCATAGAATGAGACACCGGTTCATCTTGAGGCTTTTCTACTTTATGGTAACTCTTATTGTTTATTGTATTCAAATAGTTGTGTCTATCCTTATTTCAATTATTTTTATAATTCATCCTTAGGTTCAGGAACTACTAAAAGTTTTCTTGAAATTTTGTGGAAGTATATAAGTTTGTACTCCTTAACCTTGTTCAAGTTCTTTCTTCCTCTAAATATCTCAAAAAGGATTATCTTTAGAAGCCATATTTGAAATAGTTTCCGCATTAGGGATTGAGGTCATCTATATTGGATAGAAAATCATCCCAACATGGAAAAAAATGATATCAATGAATCCAAAAGAATTTTAAGAAGATTGAAAGAGCTAATTCATTTTAATAAGAAGACTCTTTTGCAAGCCTACTCTAATATCAAAGAAATGGAGCACCATTGTATCATGTTACACACTGACATTATGAATTTGTTGATTTAATAGAATCAACGGATTGAATTATTGGAAGTTGATAACTTGGTTAGAAAATTAGAATCGAAATACAAGAAAGACGATATGTCATCAACCACAAATGGTCAGGTCAAGCATATTAGGCCACACACTCAATGAGGGAGGGGTTTGATTCTATAAGGAATATAGGATAAGGTGCACACTTTTAATAATAATATTTTAAGTTATAAAATTATTTTTGATTTGATCTATCCTTCTTCATTATTCTCTAGATATGCTTCATCCCCAAACTTGACATCTATATAATATAACAAGAGTGATAAAAGCATCAAATATGAGTTTTTATTATTATCCCTTAATCAAAGGTCTACTAATTATACTTGTTTGCAATCCCATGGTTGGATTGCATGTAATAGAACATCCATTGCATTGACATGGGTAGTATAATAAGAAGAGTCATTTTTGGATTGGAATAGATAAGGAGCATGTGAGGAAATGAAATTGGAGGAAGCTATACAGAGTTAAATATTTGGTAGGAAACCAAGATCATAAGAACAATAGGGTTGAGAGTTGCAATGATATGAGAAAATGTTCGATATTACTAATTAGTGAATCAAATGGCTTATTAGTATATTTCCTTGGTGTTCTAAGTTTTATCTATGAGCATTTCAATGGTGACCAACTTGTCTAGAAGTTGTAACTTTGTTGAACTACTAATTATCATTGTTTTGAGTGGGTTTCATCATTCTTGGTTTCACACTATAAAATTATTTTTCCCTATTGTGGTTTTATTAGTTTTTTCACTTGTTATGTGTAGTGTTCCATAATACATAGATCTAAAATGTAAATTAGGTTTACAAGTATTATAAATGTACTAAATTAGATTAAAGAGACAAGTAAGATGAGATATGTGAATATACTCTTGTATTATGATAATAAGGGAGGTGTTGCCAACATAGTTTTGATCCATTTTGAGGAACCTCTTTGGTCAGCTTTGGCTATGCACCCAAGATTGCATGAGGAATTGCAAAGTGTCTCGTGTGGGAGAGACAATGGGCCTTCATTTTGAGGCCTTTAATACTATCATAAGTGTGATTTTTCCCCTCTGTATTGCCTCTTATAACGTATTATCATTCACATTTTGTCACAATCACTTACATTATGGTCATCACATGCCGATGAGGTTTGATGTTGTTAAATTCAATGCTTTTACTCTCTTTTTAATGAGTTATTAGAGATAGACCTTGCTTTTTCTAATGTGAGTACCAAATCCTATGACCTAGTAAAGATCTAGTAACCCAAATTGTTAGTAATTGTCATATCTATGCACCCCTCGGGTAAAATATGTCACATGGTTTTTGTTATTAGGTGGATCAATATGGATTAGTGTTGGTGGATCGAGATGGCTCCTAGGTTAGACAAGGAAGGCACCAACTCACAGTCAATGCTCAAACAAAATGCAGGGTGGAAATGCATACAACATAGCAACAATTGAATACTTAATCAACTTTGAGGTTTTGGCAAGTGGCATGGATATTTTCATGCACGCCATGTCATGAAGATATCCTATGACAACATATAAGTAGTTACCATGTCAAAGAGAGTTGTATTTGTCAATGGTATTATGCTCTACTCTTGTTTTGGGATGTAAACAGTTAACAAGTCTATATATTATATAACCTCTATAAAAAGTAAAGGTAGGTTGAGATTGGTCAAGGAAGAAATCAATTTATGTATCACAGAGTTGTTTAAATTGTCCAATATGAAGGCCATATATTGGTGTATATTGTAGTTTGATGATAGAGCATATGTGGATCCGTGTTGAGTCTATGCATACTATTTTTATAATTGTAATGTGAACATGTGTTTTCCTCTTTTAATATAAATGATGTTATTCTAAGTTTTATCTCATAGAAAAGTACTTATACTATAGTTTTCCTTTGTAGCACAAGTCAATAGGTAGGACCATCTAACCAGTTTGCGATGCAAATTAATTTATTTCTTAGTTAGATTAGCTAATTAGACAAATTTGTATTTGTATTTGTGTTCTACAAATCAATATTTTAATTTAGTGTCATTTTAGTTCTTGAACTTTCATATGTCCTCCATTGAAAAAGTGTGGATTGCCTATAGATGTTAGGCACTAAAGGTTGAAAAATGGAAGTTCTTTTTAAAGAAATTCCAAATTACTTGATTCATTTAATGCAAACAATGTTTTGTGTTCGGAACTTGTATAGTGCTCTTATCAACATAATTCTAGTTATCCAATAAAACTTTAGCATTTTACTTTCTTCCTGATTGAATTTTATCTTATAATTGTGAAGTGTGGATCCCCAACAAAAGTTAGGAACTCAAGGTTGAAGACCATAAGCGCTTCTTAAGGAATCATAGAACCATTTAATGTTTGTGATGTTAAACAATAGACTATGATTGGAGTATGCAAAGTTCCCTTGAAAACATAATCCTAGTGATATAATAAACTTTTGTAGCCCTTTAATTTGTAGTTTTCTTGAATTTTATTGTAAGTAGGCTATCAAGAGCTGAGAGGATCAAATCTCTTGACGTGGGAATCTCTTTTAGAGTGCAATATAATTTCTTTCATTGTTTAAATTGCATTTTTTTGATGTATAAATGGATTAAATTCCTTGAAAATCTCTTTGAGCACTTCTATTGTGTAGAATACACAACCTAAACTTACAATTGCAATAAATGTTTTCTAGATTGCAAATGACTAAAAAATTTACCTTAAAAGAGATCGAAATGATACTAGTGAGAGAGTAAGAATAGTTGAAATGTTTTAATTGTTAATTTTTTTTTTTATTAAAC